>CAKNXH010058578.1:80887-168921 GCA_932178445.1 Andricus quercusramuli | reverse complement strand
GTACAACTTTTGTTTGAGATATTTTTTCAAATTTTGCATATTAGTTATGATAAACGCAAAAAACCATGATTTTGATGGTTTTTTCACGATTTCACCATGAAAATCGCCGAGTCGCCAATTTTCACTATCATTTTCGTAATCAGCGCATCAAAATACATAAATATACATAGTATGAAAGAAATCGTCGGTTTACGGCTTTCGGAAGTCCACCCAAATTTTTCCCTCAGAAAATTTTTTCATCGAATTTTGCATTCTTATTGTTGTTATAAAAGCCTATAGCGTATTTTCAATTTTCGAAAAAAATTTCTCCTCACAAAATTTTTTCCTCAGAAAATTTTTTCATCGAATTTTGCATTGTTATTGTTTTTATTAAAGCCTATGGCGTTTTTTCAATCTTCGAAAAAATTTTCTCTTTACAAAATTTTTCCCTCATAAAATTTTTTCATCTAATTTTGCATTGTTATTGTTGTTATGAAAGCCTATAGCGTTTCTTCAATTTTCGAAAAAATTTTCTCGTGACAAAATTTTCGCCTCACAAAATTTTTTACTCAGAAAATTTTTTCATCGAATTTTGCATTGTTATTGTTGTTATTAAAACCTATAGCTTTTTTCAATTTTCGAAAAAATTTTCTGCTAACAACATTTTTCCCTCAGGAAATTTTTTCATCGAATTTTGTATTGTTATTGTTGTTAGTAAAGCAAACAGCAAACAGTTTTACAAACTGACAAATCTAGAGGATAGAATAAGAGGACTACATATTTCCCCTTGTAATCACTGAGCTTTATGGCTTTGAAGTCACCGTTGACAACAGCCGTCCCTGCAAAATCGGGTGCTGGTTTTTGACATTTTTGAACATTTTTTTTCTCAGCAAACTTTTCCTCAGAAAATGTACTATCGAAATTTTTAATGTTAATGTTGTTTTTGGCCAACGGCGATACCACGCTGAAAACACCAGTTCTCGTAAGATCACTGAAGTTAAGCAGCGTTGGGCGCGGTTAGTACTTAGATGGGTGACCGTTCGGGAATACTGCGTGCTGTTGACCCGTCGTGGGTGCGGTGGACCCACACTGGTAGTAAATATCCACCTAGAAACACTACCCGAATTGGGTAGTGAGGCAATGAACTTTCGAGTTCGAACTGCTAATCAATTTTTTTTTTTTTTTTTATTGTTTTTGAGACTTTTTTTTTAATTCTCACAAAATTTTTTCTCCGAAAATTTACTATCCAAAGTTTTAATGTTATTGTTGTTATTGAAGCCTATAGTTTTTGTCATTGTTGAAAATTCTTTTGCTCAGAAAAATTTTCTTCCGAAAATATAGTATCGAAATTTTTAATTTTATTGTTTGTATCAAAGCCTATAGCTTTTTTGACATTTTTGAACATTTTTTTTTCTAAGAAAAATTTTCCTCCGAAAATTTACTATCGAAATTGTTATTGTCATTGTGGTTATTCAAGGCTATAGCGTTTTTGAGATTTTTGTAAAAAAAATTTGTTAGCAAATTTTTCAGAGGAAATTTACAATCGAAATTTGTATTGTTGTTGTTGTTATTGAAAATTATGGCGTTTTTTTTATTTTTGTAAAAAAAATTCCTGAGAAAATTTACTATGGAAATTTCTAATGTTATTGCTGTTATGGAATCCTATGTCTTTTCGTCATTGTGGAAAACTTTTTTTCTCTCAGAAAATTTAAAATCGAATTTTTAATGGTATTGTCGTTATTGAAGCCTATAGCGTTTTTGAGAAATATGTAACAAAATGTACTATCGAGATTTTTTCTGTTATTGTTGTTATCGAAGCCTATAGCATTTTTGTCATTTTTGAACATTTTTATTTTTAAAAAATTTTTTCTCCGAAAATTTACTATCGAAATTGTTAATATTATTGTTTTTATCGAAGCCTATAGCGTTTTTATCAGTTTTGAAATTTCGTTTTTTCAGAAAATTTAATGTCGAAGTTGTTAGTGTTAATGCTGTTATCGAAGCCTATTCCTTTTTTGAGATATTTGTAAAAAAAAAGTAAAAAGAAATTGCTATCGAAATTTTTAATGTTTTTAATTTACCATCGAAATTTTTAATGTTGTTATTGTTATTGAGGCCTATAGCGTTTTCGTGATTTTTGTAAATAAATTTTCTCAGAAAATTTGTCCTCAGAAAATTTACTATGGAAATTTTTAATGTAATTGTTGTTATCGAAGCCTATAGCGCTTTCATTTTCCGTGTAACAAGAAAATGTTTTGGCGTCGCCAGGCCTTCACAAAAAATACCCAAGATGCGCCAGGCTTCGACTATACTACTGCTGCGAGTGCTTCAATTGTGCCAAAGTCTTTTCCATCTGTTACCACCAAAGCTGTTTTTTCGTAATTATGCTTCTGACACTCATTTTTAGACAATAATTGCATCACATTACTATTTTTCCATACAAAGAAACCTATTTTATGTAAAAAAACTAATATGGATATGAAAAAACATATTATGACAAATACCCAGTGGGCACAAACGTTAAAGAAAATCATTAGAACGGCTCAAAAACGTCCTAAGTTAATCTAAATAACGTTCCTTAAACGTACAATGTTCCAAAGACGTTTGAAGGACGTATTTGGAAGATGAAACGTTTTCCGAATGTTATTTTGTCTGACTTAGGACAGTTTTTGAAACGTTCAAATAACGTCTTTTGGCTTGTACGTTCAAGAAACGTTTTTAGGACGTTAATTACGTTCTTAAATTTCGTGCCCACTGGGTAGTAGACAAAATGTAAAAATTTAAATTTTATAAGGTACAAAATCTAAGCACTTTCATTCTGATTACTTCGGAATAATGTCCTAGCATTCTTCGAGTTTCCTTCTCTTCATAATGTAATTTAAACTATAGTCACCAGTCATAGCTGGGGCACATCACTGACATATTAAGTCTTATATCAGACACGATTGATAAAGGAAATAAGAAAAGAAAACAATAGTTAATTCTTTTAAGAAATCTATGTACATAAATGTTTTTTCACAACAGTGTTATTCCCTTTAACGCCATAATGTATATATTATCGAAAATAATCCTATACAGTGGAATTACACTCTAGAGTGATACAATAATGTGATGATGTTTTTCTTTAATTTACAGATTCGAAGTACTGCTTACTGTCCTTAGGAGTGGGTTTGATGGTTTTGGAATCTGGTTGCCAGTTTGCAGGGCAAACTTCTCCGTGTTTTTCAACGAACTGGAAAGCTTTAATCAGTCTCAAAGTTTCATCAACGCTTCTTCCGACAGGGAGATCATTAACACTTAGCTGTCGTAAAATTCCCTCCTTATCGATTATGAAGAGCCCTCGGAGAGCAATTCCAGCATCATCGACAAGAACGTTGTAAGCTGTCGATATTTTTTTATTGAAGTCACTCAAAAGTGGATATCCTAAATCTCCCCCAAGTCCGCCCTGCTTTTTCGGAGTGTTGATCCATGCCAAGTGACTAAAGTGCGAATCGGTTGAAACTCCAATGACCTGAGTGTTCAGGGACTTGAAATCATTTACCTTCTCGGCGAAGGCTATAAGTTCCGTTGGGCAGACGAAAGTACTGAAAAGGCACAAAAACGAAGATTAGATTTACATTATTTTTCGAAAATTGACAAATGTATTGTTTTACAAACTCACAAATCTAGAGGATAGAAGAAGAGGACTACATATTTCCCCTTGTAATCACTGAGCTTTATATCTTTGAAGTCACCGTTGACAACAGCCGTCCCTGCAAAATCGGGTGCTGGTTTTTGAATTTGCGGAAAGCATGAAAAGAGTTGAGACGTAACTCCAAAGTGACGTACACTTTGCAGACGTGTAGGGTTATTCAACTTTGTGGCGCTTGAGGTCAGTGCGGTGACCTGTGAAGAGAATAGGTACAATTGAATACATTAATTTTTTAAATCAAACAACAATGGTTTATTTATTTAACTTTGCAGTCAATTTTCAAGTTCCGTGGCGAAAGTATTTTAATCGTTCACGTAAACTATTTAAATGTAAAGTTCAGCTTTGATAACTGAGTGATATCAAATAACTTGCTTATACATTATATTCATTTTCACAGAAAGAAGATAATAGGGAGATTATGACATCCGTAACAATGAAGTTTTAACGCGGATTCCTATAAGATTTGATGCATGAAACACGAATCCTAAATTTTAAATCGAGATATCAAGTAGTTATCGAGCTATTGATACTTTTATATTAACATTATTACCTGGCCCTATCCCTTTTTATGTCCCATCTCAGGGGCAGAGTGAGTTTCGCCATACCCACCCCCCAATCACACCGTCTCCCATTTCCAGAGTTCCCCCCTGTTTTTCATATCCGTTCTCGGGGTGTAGAGTGAGTTCAGTGTCTTCTACTTCCTAGCCAAACTCTTCCCCATGGCCAGGGGTTCCTCCTGTTTTTTATATCCCTTCTCGGAGGTAGAATGAGTTCGAAGACATTCACTACCTCTCATTGTCAGTAGAATATCTCGATATCCAATTGATATATCGATTTAAAAGTATTTGATTAGTTTTTCTTGTAAAAATACCCTATCGGAATCAACACTAAGAAATTATATTAGGTATTTTCACTTCAACCATCAGCTAACTTCACTTCGTTGAGTGCTGAGGGGAAAACATTGAATAGTTCTTGAAAAATAAAAACTATTTTTTCAAATACACTTATATAGAAAAAAATAGTTTTTACGAAGATATTAACAAAATAGGGCAAAAATGGAGCGAATTTCATGCTTTTGATCCATTGTTTTCTCCTCAGCAGTTAACGAAGTGAAGTTAGCTGACTATGGAGTGAAAATACCTAATAAATAAAAAAGTAAAGAAAAGTTTCAGATTCCTGTTCCTTGCAAAAAATCATATCGGAATCCATATTAAGAAATTATGTAAATTTTAAAAAAGGCAACAATTTCAACATAAAAAATCGACATCGAAAACTATACAAGATATCGATTTAAAAGTTTCAGATTCGTGTTTCTCGCAAAAAATCCCATAGAAATGCGAATTAAAACTTTATTGTTACGGACATCATATTCATGCCAAAGTAACATAACGATGGCAATTCTGAACGGATTTGGAATTTTTTGTGGAAATTATCACCAATAAAATTCATTTCGATTAAAGTTCATTTGTATAAACAATTGGTAAAAAAAATTAAGCTAGAATTGCTGAGATTTATTCAAACAAATGATATTTGGTGTCTACAAACTCTTCATAATAACAATTATTATTGTTATTAACAACTTTGGTCACAAATATTCAAAATGGCTACTTTATTCAAAGACAAATTTTCTATTCCCTACTAAACCTTAGTAGCAATATTTAGGAAGTGATTTTCGATTATAGAAATGAAATATTTTAATTTTTAATATCATTTGATAAAAAAACACCTATATTGGTCATTCATTTGTCTGAAATGTTTTTTACAATAAATATTACCATAAATCAATTTAATATTGATTGCTGAAGTGATAAAATACATCCAAAAATTATTACAACTGTACAAATTTACAAAATAATACCCGTTTAAAGAATTTTTAACTAGAAATTTGCTTTCTCAATAATATTTTACATTTTACCATTTATGATACAATAAGAAATAATTGTTTCTATTTTTATGGTTGTTTAGTATAAATGATTTCCGAGTTCAAACCCCGTATTATGGAAGGCATTTTTCTCATCACAGTTTTCAGCGTGAGCAGAATCAAGTTTTGATTTTTTCAATAAGTAACTATCATCAACAATAAATAGCTCTATTTTGTATTGACAATTTAACCTGCAACTCCAAAATGGTACAAATTAATAGAGAAATTAATTTCGAAAGCTAATGCAAGATTACTTGTATGAATGACATAATTTTCATGATCATAATTCATTTTCACATTTATTACGAACATTAATGCCTGAGATGGGTATATGTTTATAAATTTGTTAATATCAGTCGCAATTACTTTTATATGAATTTTATAACCTCAGCAACCAATATTAATTTGATTTATGACAATAATAATTATTGAAAGACCCAATTTTTCAGCATGGAAAAGCCCAAAATAGGTGACTTGTTTACAAAATTTGTTATTAACAATTAGAATAGTTCATTTTTAGAATCGAAAATCACCTTTTAAGTGATGCTACGAATGTTTGATGGAAAATAAACAATTTATTTTTGGGTAAAATTGACAAATTGAATATTTTGTGTTTTAAATTGTTAATAAAAATAATCATTGTTAATTATGAAGAGTTTTTAGACACCATAATTTTCTTGAATAAATTTCAGCAATTCTGGTTGAAAGACAAGTTTCCCCACAGGGGGCGGGGGCCAGAAGTTCCTGAAAAATGTATCACGTATTTCGTGAATGGCCTCCTATTTGTTTATACCAATTGTTCATACAAATGAACTTCAACATAAAGTAAATTATTTATGTTCTTCAAGTATATCTGCATTAAATAAAATACATAGCAAGTTCATTTTTTTTATTTTTTCAGGAAAAAAAAAATCTGCAAAATTTCCCTTTTTATCACATTTTGCGTTAGATAAATAATTATAAAAAATAATAATTTGAAAATCGACCTCGCAAATTATCTTAGAAATTTAATGGTGATAATTTCTGAGAAAACTTCCAAATCCGTTTAGAATTGCGTCCTGAAGAGTATTTTGAATAGTAAATACCAAATCCGTCCACAGTGGTCCGCACAGAGGGGAAAAATGATTTTTTTTTGTTTAAAATAACGTACAGCCCACAGGTATTGATTGTTTGGGATGAACAAAATTTCAAAAAAAAAGCTGATAAAATTTAATAGAAAGTTAACGAGCCTGAATTTTTATTTAGTTTTTCAATTTGTTAAAACATAAACAAATATGACGAAAAAAATGACAAATTTTCTATTTGACGTTCCCGGTGCTCGTCTATAATAGAAAAATTGTTGCAATCGCCTGCGTTTCATAGATTTGCATTAGATAAAGATATTCCATCATTATACAATAAACAAACACATTATTATAAACAAAATATTTGTTGAAAATGTATTTTCTCTATTTTAAAAATAATTTTACGCTTTTTAAAGTTATATTCCAAGAAATTTTGATGGAAACAATATTGTAATGAAGAAAATTTCTCTTAAGATTATTCTTGTTAATATTATAAACACATTCAATAAAAAATGCATTATTCAGGCATTTTTCGACAGAAAAATTCATTATTTTTAAATACCAGTCCCTTCAATTGGGAACTTTATGATCATTTTAGAAATATTTATAGTTAGTTGATCAATGTGATGTTTTTCAACAAATATAATAAACAAATGCATTATTTGGTTAATCAGGAACTTCACGATAATTTCACGAAAATTCATAATTAGTTGAGTAATAGCATGCCTTCTTTAAATAAATTTAATAAACAAGTACATTGATCACAGCGTAAAAGGAGCTCAAAAAAGGGGGAATAGGGTGATTTTTTTACGAAAAGGGGGAAAATGAGGGGAAAATTAAATGATCAATGATTTCTGCCATTAAAGAATTTATTTTTAAAAATTGTATATACTTAGGTCGTTGGAAATCCATTCAGAGTGATCTAAAAAAGTCAGAGCAAAAATAAAATTAGTTAAATACACCATTTTTATATGTTTAACATCGTTCTCATAAACATTTCTTTCGAAGATTTGTCATTTCTTCCTTAGTATAATTAATACTTTAAACGTAAATTTAAAATTACACTTTTCAGTAGAACGAAGTAAAAATGTTAAAATTAATCGAATCGTTTGAGCTAAGGGATAACAGCAATTATTTTCGCATATTTTGAACTTTTCGAATATGTTTTTTTCAAAATAACTGCTTTTTGGATTCATAATGTTTCTGAGCCGTTTTGTTCAAAAATAGAATTTTTGCACAGATTGACTTGATGATATTGTGTTTCTAAAATTTTTCTTAAAAAATATAACAAACAGAGACATTAAGCCTTAGACCTTGATATTTGTTCTTTTGAGTTTGGATTTTAATGCCTTTCTCAGGGAATAGGTTTCTGGGTCAACCCTAAAACAATTTGTGGGTCGACACCCGAAACAAGTGAAGCAAAAAAATTTGAAATCGGTTAATATCTTCTGTTCTCTTTTTTAACTTTACAATTTATAATTTTTAAAATTCAAACAACAAAAATTTTGTCCAATTTACAATTTTTTGAGCATGTACAAAAACATGTTTTTTTTTTATTGATTCAAGCCTTAAATTTCTTCAGCTCGAACCAAAGAGACGTGTTATTATTTTTTATTCATGTGAAGCTTTTTTTTCGTGGTGTTTATAAAGTTTCAAAATCGCAAAAAAAAATGAAATCCCAAAAATACTAAATTACGACAGAAGATTTTTTTTTCTGAAAAAGCAAAATAATAAAAGGTTTCTTTGGTTCAAGCTGAATAAACTTTAGGTTAGACATATTCAACTTTTTTTAAAACGTGCGCATATGACTCAATAAAAAAAAAACATGTTTTTGCACATTTTCAGAAAAATTGTTACTGAAAAAAAATTTATTTTTAAATTTCGTGATTTTTTATCATTGTTCACTAATAAAATCTGTAAGTATAACAAATCGGTCATCATTTTTTAACCAATACGAAATATTTTGAACTTGAAATCGCTAAATTTTACTGATTTTTAATTTTGTTTTCCTTTTTACGAATGCCAACTCGGAAATTTTTTTCCCCTCAGCTCAAATGATTTGATTTAGCATTTTCACACCACCCTACTCTTCACTGTTCTTAAACTCAAATTAAAAATTGTTCAAATTACATCATTTAACATTGCAGTTGACGAATCTGAAATATTCCATTTTTTAGTTAGGTATTTAACTTTGGACATTTCAACTACGAAGTGTTCACCTTCTAATACTTATTTAAAAAGTACTATATATTTTGTAACGGTTCCAATTTTATATTAGATAACAACTTCTGCCTCAGCTTTAAAATTTGTTCAAGTGTTTTATTTTTAATGGCCCAGCACTTGAAACGTCTACCTTATTTATTCATAAAAAAATTATCTAAGTGCTATAATTGCTTTAATTATTATTCAATAATTGGTACTCTTACTAATTTCAGAGAATTTTTCGCACAGTTTAAATACTGTATTTTTAAATACATATCGTATATCTAAAGAGAAAAGGGGAAAAAGGGAAATTTCAAGAAAAAAGGGGAAACTAAGAAAAAATGGGACAACTTCACCTGTGAATACATTATTCGGGCATTATATATTTATAATTATGAATGTTGTTGAAATTATCACGATGTTCCCAATTAAAAGGACTAACATCGAAAAGCGAGGCCGAATAATGCATTCGTTTATTAAATTTGTTTGAAAAAACATACAATTTATCAAATAATTATGAATTTCGCTGAAATTATCCTGAAGTTCCCAATTAAAAGGACTGGAATTAAAAAAAAAAACTATTTTTTTCGTCGACAAAAGCCCGAATATTGCATTTGTTTATTATACGTATTTGTTTGAAAAAAAATCATAAATTTATCCACATATTATGAATTTTGCTGAAATATTGATGAGGTTCCTAATTTTTTTTAAACTGACATTGAAAAAAATAATTTTCCTGTCGACAAATGCGTGAATAACGCATTTGTTTATAATATTAACAGGAATAATCTTAAGAGAAAGTTTCTTCATTATAATATTGTTTTCATCCAAATTTCTTACAATATAACTTTTAAAAACGTAACATTATTGAAAAATATAAAAAACACACTTTCAAACAATAATTTGTTGATAATTTGTGTTTGTTTATTGCATCATGATGAAATATCTTTAAGCAGTGTAAGTCTATGAAACGAAGGCGATTACAACCATTTTTCTGACGAGCACCGGGAACGTGAAATAGAAAAAATTGCCATTTTTTTCGTCATATTTGTTTATTTATTAACAAATTGAAAAACTAAATAGAAAATCAGTCTCGTATTCTCTTTTGAATTTTATTAGCTTTTTTTGAAAAATGTTCACCCAATCGATCTATATCTGTGGGGTGTACGTCATTTTGAACCAAAAAAGTAATTTTTTTCCCACTGTGGGCCGGCCAAGAGTAGCTGACAGCCGGCGTTGGACACGAAAAACCGAGGTCTAGCACATAATTCGCTATAATGAACACACTCAAGTTGATAAGCCTGATTCAAATTGAAAATTTAGATTTATTTTTGATGGAAAATGCTTTAAAATACTTTAAAATCATTCAAATCGATAAGAGTAAACTTTTCTTTTTGAGAAACAAGGAAACAATGAACGAACACCTATTATTTTATTGTAGTAATCGCAACCAGATATGTTTGTAAAAATTTCCAAATTATATAAATACTTCTAAGATTGCAATAAGCAATTTGTATTTTAAAAACGTATTTTACTCACCAACTTCTGAGCTTGGGGACACAAACTTGTCAAGAATCGAGACATTGCAATTTTCCTCTGTGAAAACCGGCTGCCAAATGTTTATGTACAAATTGCATACAAATATGCACTAAATTCTAGATTAATGACAAAAATTAAAAACGAGTTTCTTCAAAGGTTTCTCTGTCAATAACGATAATACCCATATGTGTTCGTTTACTGGAATGCGTTTCACTTTCACGTTTTCAATACTGCACGTGAGAGGTTATGTAATAAAATTTTCCCGCTTTTCACTTTTTCGTTACATAGATTCTTTAAACTATAAAAAGAGGATTTTCTTCCCTAATAATCCAAAAAAGTGCAAATCAATCAATACCGTTATCAGTATTGTAAACAAATTTCGTAGAACGAAGAATGACCTGCAAACCCCAAAGTTTCCGGTCACTTTTTGTGATACGCCCTTCTTCCAAAGCGCGCGAAAGTTTGAAATGTTGAATTATAAATCGGATCGATGAACTCTACTATAGGAATTTAAGATTTCTAAATCTAACAAGTCCGCTTTTGCCAACAAGGCGCCTCCAAATGGGTTATTTTGACTCAAAGGTTTGCAACTCGAATACATTTACACAATGAAACTTCAGTCTTTAATCAATGGTTCGCGAAATTGGAATCCCAAACTAATTTGAATTCTTAGACCCGTAGTTTTGCCACTGATCACTTCCTGTTCCGGTTTCAAGTAGGCTAGTTGATTAACAATAATATAACGTACAAATTCCCAAGTAGATTACAAAATTCCAAGATGCTATTATAATCAGTCCTTTTGGAATTTCCATTTTGGCTTCTAACAAAGAAGTCTCTATGTACAGTTTTTCTTTCATCAATTTATATTGTTCCTGTTAGGACAAGTCGAACCGCCACATGCGATTGCCAAATATCTCAATTCTGCTGAAAATATGTTATCTCAATTTTATATAAAATCAAAACAAATTTAAATTTACCGCTGAAATATTATAATTTGCAGTCGATTAAACAGCTATCTGTTAAATTTTCGAACTGCTCGCGACCTCTCGCGGCAAAAAACGTGAAATATGTCTTCCTTCAGGTTAATAGGGCGAAATTAATTTTTTTTAACTATATAATATGTGGGTAGGTTTAAATGATATTTAGAGGTACTGGCAAGCCTCATGAAGCTTAACCGATATTTCCTATAAGAAAAAAAATACGTTTTTGTAAATTTTATTCAGAATCGTCAATATTAGGTGAATTGAGTTGAAACTGAACATTTCTCTTCAGAATAAACCATAGAATACGAATCAAAAATTACTTTCAAAATAACAGCCCCGTAAGTTTGTTCTATATAGGGTACCGAAAAACGCCATAAGTAAAAACTTTGGTTTTGCGAGCTTTTGGTACTAATTATGAGTTTTTCGTGGGGGTTTTCCGAACAAATTGATTCTAATACACAAACTTCTACTTTCTATCAATAATTAGATATTTAATGGAATTTTTAAAACAATTTATTCCTCTGTTTGTTGCAATTTTCTCTTAGAATAATAGAGTTAGAAAGTCGCGGTTTTTTCCGAATTTATCAAATTGTTTTCAGCTTTTCAGTTAGAGGAGGAAAATAATCAAATAAATTCAGGAGAAATAATTGTTCATACGATTTGTTATTATTTATAAAAATATTATTTTTGAATAATGCTAGAATGTTGCAGTTTTCTCTGAAATTTTCCACTTTTTGTACACTTTTCACTAACAGCGAGGTAATAATTAGTTGCGGTTTCTTTCTGAAATTGTCCTCTTTTTGTCAACTTTTTACTTAGTGAGATAATGATTGATGCAAGTAAACAAACGTAATTCTTTAAACAATTTATCATTGCTTATAACTATCTTCTCTTAGAGTAATACTAGAAAATTGCAGGTTTTCTTTCACTTTCTAGTTAGAAACAAATAATAAATATTATTACTAATTTTTGTACAAAAAGGCCCTCAATTACTACTTCAAGAAAAATTTACATTTAATATGATCCATCTAAAAAAATTTAAAGAATATTTGAAATATCTGTTTTATTTCAGAGAAATATATTTACAAAAAAGATATTGTTTAAAAACTCATGCTCCCTAATGCTTATTATTTTTTTATAGCTAAAAATCCGGAGCAAAGTTGAAAATATCAGAATAAACCGCAGCTATCTAGCATTAATATTGGAGAAGATCGTTATAAACAATAATAATTTGTGTAATCAAGTGTGTTTGCTAAATTTAATTAATTATCACCTCACTCTAAGTGAAAATTGGATAAAAAGTATTTAAGAAAAAACCGCAATTTTCTAACATTATTCGAAGAAAAAATAACATTATTAAAAATAATTATAAATTGGAAGAAACTACAACTTTCCAGCATTATTCTAAGAAAATATTATCAAAAATAATAAAGGGTTTAAGGAATTATTTCTGTTAAATTTAATTGATCTAACTGAATGGAACTGGATCTAACTGAAAAATTAGATGTAAATTGAAAAATTTGAAAAAACCGCGACTTTCTGTTCGCTCTGTTCTAAGAGAAAACTGCTAAGAACAATAATAAATTGTTTAAACAACTTACAAAACCTCAACAAGTCATAATTTGCGCCAAAATCTCACAAAACCCAATTTTTCACTTAGGGGCTTCTTTGGGACCCTATAAAACAAACTTATGGGGGTGATATTTCAAAAGTAAATTTTGATTCGTATTCTACGGCTAATTGTGAAGAGAGATGTTGTGTTTCAACTCGATTCAACTAATATTGACGATTTTGAATAGAATTTACAAAAACGTCTTTTTTTCTTATGGCAAAATATGTTTTACACTTCATGGGGCTGGCGGAACCTCTAAATATCTCTATTTGAATGCATTTCTTTCTTTGTGGATTCGAATAAATTTGGGGCGATATGCATGAAAATTCGAAGAAACGATACATATAATAATAACTAATGACAACAAAACTATTTGATCTCATCAACACGGTACTTGTACCGACCAAGAATTGGAGAAAATAAAACTCATTTTTGTAATCAATATAATTATATTTTATTCATATAACAATGTTATAAGAGTCTTGTTTTCATTTCTTACCTCTATAAATATATATATTATAGTTTAATTGTGACGAACAATTTTAGAAATAAGAGTTTCTTTTTCTTTCGAAGTCTATTTTTCTTTTAACTTACGCCTAAACTCAACAGAAAAAAAAATGAATGAATTCATAAATACAACCGACTTCCACAATACTAAAAGAGATGGTTTAAAAAACAAATACTATTCTGAACTCTCAACGATTTACTTATGTCGACTTAATCGAAATTGGGATATACAAGGACAAAAGTACTATTGATGAAAGTAATGAAATACTCTTTCTATTATGGGTTTGCTTCATTATGAAATCAGTGTCAGTCAGTTGTTCACGTAAAAAAAAAAAAAATCTCTAAACCAGACTTTGACACTGTATAGAAATCTGTTTTCCCCTATGTTACATTTGCAAACTCGACTTTACGCGATATTTTCAAGATGGATATTTACAATCAGTAAAATATCTTAACATAGAGCCATGAAGAAGGAACATACAGTCTTTACAACCTTGCAAATGCGTATATCCGTTCAAAATTACCTACAAAATAACGCCATTTCTTTTCTGTTTTTACAAAAATGCGTATGATCAAGTAAAAAATGGCAGCTCAGAAGCATGCTAAATGTTACGAACCAGCATTGTAGTTTATTGTGAGGAACAGTAACTTCACTTATTTTAACCATCACAGATTATACAAACCACTTCCAATTGCTGTTCCAAAAAACTGCTAAGGCCGCGTGTCCATTCGACACATTACCATATGTTTCTGCAAGAGCAAGGACTCTTGTATACATATACACAATGATACTTTCGAATTACAAAATGAGATAAGAAAAATAAATTTGTTTATCTAACATCAAGCGCGCAAAGCTGAGGTTCTGAAATGAGAATTCGCTTAAAAATTTTCTTGTTTTGCTACATATGATAGAAAACAAAACTAAGGTACGAGTACGAAACTAGTTCTCTAGAAATCAGCTAATATAATGATTTAATTAGAGGCCTTAGCTGTGGCACTAGGGGCTTGTGTTGTTGTGGCACACGCTTCTTCAGTAACTACGCGCCTATTCTTCTTGATCCTCTTCCATTCTCCGTTCATGTAATTCATCTGGAAGTGTGTCTCCACTAACATTGGCACTATCGTTCCGTCTGCCTGAGTAACTTCTTCTATATTCTCCGACAACATCACTGTCACGATGTTGCCCAACTTAGGACAGGGGTTATCTAAAATATTAAATAAATTTTTTGTTTTAAATACCTTAGATGTGTGTACGGAATTGACCTCGCAAAGTTGTGCGATTCAAAATCGATTACCAAATCACTAATTTATTTATAGTATAAATAACGAATAAAAAAGGCAAGCACAATGTTTTGAAAACCAAATCTGATTTGGTTTCGAGAAATGAATGTTGGTGTTCGCCATAACTATTGTTGAATCTGAGTTTAAGGACTTGAAAAAAAAATTAAGAAAGTGAAATAACGAATAAAATAATTCACGGCGAAGGAGAATAGCTAGTGATAAATTAATAATAATTTTAGTGAACAAAATGAATACATTAGTAGAACTAGAAACTTACCCCTTGAACCTGCCATGAAACCAAGAATAAGAGCTTTTTCTGGTCTGGTAACTTTGTTCGCGGTCCTGAACATTTCCTGCGCCTCAAGCATTTGCTCCCTCTGAAAATATATAAACATTTTTTTTTTGCAATTAGACATGATCATTATGTGCCAAGGAGACAAAGTAGTTTTGTCACGGTCTCACGTGTTTGCAATCGCCTCATTCTTACAAACTCACGCTCGGCCGTAAAAAGACTTTGCTTACTCCGTACACACAATACTTTATGTAATAAGAGTATGGTTTTGGAGCTTTTTTCATGAAATTACGTATAATGTTTGCGGTTTTTTTCAAGGGACAAGTAACCACAAGTGCGTGTTTACTCTCGTTTTTACTCGTCGATAATAAAATATGATTGAAGCTATAAAAATACATTTTAAAGTTTCAGGGGTCACAGTGGTTCAGCAGTTCAATTATAGGGAAAATAGGGGATTTTTTCGTCGAAGAAAGTTTTTTTTTTTCTTTTAGAAATACCAGCGTAATGAAAAAAAGTAAAATGTAACAATCGTAACACTCTTATAAGACACCACAAAATTTATTTCTAATTTAAATATAATACTTTTTTTTCTTTCGTGACACTGTTGATTCAATCATGATACATTTTCTTTTCGGTTTTTTGTTTTGCGCAAATCTGTCCATCTGACCGGTGTAGGCACAAAGTCCATCAGAGTAAGAGAAATCGTGAGCGGAAAATTGGACAAAAAGTACTCTCTATCTCTTTTACTTTAAGGACTTTTATGCCTGCACCTGTTGGACGGACAGATATGTAAATCGACTATCACAGCAAAAAAGCCCCCCAGAAAAATAATATCAATTATAGATTGATAGTTGCGTATGCTTATAGCTGCACAAGCATTGTGGCATGCATTTTTGAGTATCATACGTTTCTGGTTCTTACAATTCATGAAAACTTAATCGCAGCTTCAAAAAACGGGAAAAAGTGGACAAAATTCTCAAATATAGGAATTATAGGGGATTTTTAGAAAAATAGGGGGAAAAAGGGAATAGGGAACTGACTGTAACCCCTGAAATTTAAAACTTTGTGAACGTAAATAACGGAAATATTTAAAAATAATAAGAATACTGAATGATTTCAAAGATTTCACCAAAACTTAAGAAAAAAAAAAATGTACAAAGATTTCAGGAAGGAATTTACATTATACTTTAAGAGTGATTAACTCCTTCGAGACTTTTTAAAAATCATTTTCATCTTAAATAGAGGACTTTTAGCAGAATTTTATGCAAATTTCACTGACGATGATCTTATTTGCTTACAGTATCGATGAAAAGAATCAAACGAAATACGTATGATAAATAGACAGGCACAGAGTATAAAGAATGAAATAAGTGCCGAATAGCAACATTCGTTTAGGATTATAACCAGGATTATTTGCAAATAACAGGGTTGTTTTCAACGTCAGATATCACTATACCCGTAAATGTATCGTACAGTTCGTAAACTTCGTATTTCATACACACAAATAGAAAATTTTTTTGCATTTTTTTTACAATTTTTAATTTATTATATTGTTTAAAAATTTCGAGGTCTGGTTTTCCACAAAGTATCAGTGACTCTCACATATTTTTTTTGTGCGCATTTTTGTTCATTTTGTGTTATTAAAAGAAGTTCTTGTGAAAGTTATTAGCGGGAATCTTACAAAAATATCTTTATAGTAATACAGTATTTTAACCGTAATTCAGACTTTGTCAGTAAACATCAACATGGTGACATAACTTAACGTATTCACGGACCCTTAATTTAGGCGCAATAACACACCAAAATTGATATTTTTCTATAAAAACTCATCAATTGATGAAGTACTCTCCTTAGGGGGTCTTTCCTTTTTGTTGGAAATTCAACTGTTATGTTAAAAATTCGCCTCTTTGGCTACAAAATTCACAAACTGATCGAAATTTTTTCTTTTTTGCCTAAAAAATGTTGTTTCATTAAGAGCTAATTTTGTTTGTTGAGCATTCGTCTTTTCAGTATAAAAATTCAATCATTTTTGGTTAAAAAATGCAACTGTCTGGTTAAAAATTAATCTGTTTCGTTGGAAAATGTACTTCGTTGAAAATTAATTTGTTAGCTGAAGATTCATCACTTTAGTTGAAAATTAATTTTTCAAATGAAAATGTAACTATTTCATTCTTGGTTGAAAATTTATGATTTTCAGTAGAAAATTCATGTACTTTGTTAAAAATTGGTCTGCTTTGGTAGAAAATGAATCCTCTTGATTTCGAATGTTACTATCTTATTGAAAATTCGGTATTTACTGGTTAAATTCAACTTTTTTTATTTCGAATAAAAATCTTTTTTGATTAGAAATTTGAACTACTTTCTTGAACAATCATTTTTTGAGTTGAAAATTCATAATTTTGATTTAAAATTAATTTAGTTGAAAATTGACGTTTTTGTTGAAAATTCATATTTATACTGAAAATTCAACTGATTTGTAGAACAATTTTTTTTAATTGAAAGTAATATATATTTTTTAAATGAAAATGCATTCCATTTTTGGTTAAAATTTTATCTTTTCAAGTTTAAAAATTCAACTATTTGGTTCAAAATTTATGTAATTTTTTGAAGATAATAAAATAATTTTGTTAAAAATGTATTCTTTTTGGTTCAATCAACTGTTATTGATTTAAGATAAAAAAATGTTCTTGATTAAAATATCAACTATTACATTTTTTGTTGAGAATTAATCTATTTTGATTGAAAATTCAACTACTTGGTTAAAAGTTGAACTACTTTGTTAATTCCAAAGAAACAGTAAGATTCTAC
Organism: Andricus quercusramuli; assembly: GCA_932178445.1. Taxonomy (NCBI): domain Eukaryota; kingdom Metazoa; phylum Arthropoda; class Insecta; order Hymenoptera; family Cynipidae; genus Andricus; species Andricus quercusramuli. The sequence goes on along the minus strand of CAKNXH010058578.1, from coordinate 151,042 downwards.
GAAAAATCTCCCCACCACCACAGTAAATTGACAAAAAAAATTTATTCGGCAAAAATTACGTAAGAAAGGGGGAGGGGAGTCAAAACTTACGGACCCTAACAAAGGGGGGTACGTGGTTCAAAATTTCAGACAACTTTCCGTAATTTATGAACGGCCCCCAGAATAACTTAGTATATCTTGCCACTCCTATCAACTTTTGTCACATGACTCCAATTTGTATGAGTGTTTTCGCGCTTTCAATTTTTAACCTTTTTTTTCTATTAAAGAAAGCGTAAAAAAATGCAAACTTACCGTGAGAGACAATCCTCTCCTGGTATTCGCCGCAGAACCAGCTGGTGGTGCGGAAGTCTGTATACGAATTTGCGTAACAGTTTGAGGTGGTCGTACAGTTTGAACTCCAACAGGCGGACTTTCGACAGGAGTAACGGCTGTTGGAGTTGCAACTGGCAACGCACAACTCGCGGGAACAGGCGTTGCAGGTGTGGTGGCTAAAAGAAGAAAAACAAAAAACATTTACTAACTTACTCTTATCTTTAAGATATTGAAGTAAATTTAAATTTGCAATCTTACGAGTTTGTGGCGTAACTGCAGCAGCAACACCTGTTGGAGTGCTAGGCGTAGTATAAGGTTGTGGCACTGTTGGTGTAGTTATCACTGTCGTCGTTGTCGGATTAATGGGAGCAAGACCCTGGGCGTACTCTGGAGTAGCTGGAGTATCTGTTGTAGCAGCCGCCGTTGCTGCCGCGGCTGCAGCTGCTGCTTGCGCCTCCGCCACTTTCTTTTGCTGCTCCTCCAATTCGAGCATTCTTTTCCGCTTTTTGGCTTGCGCATATCCGAGGGGTTGTTCGTTAATATCCAAGAGTTTAATACCCCCGTCTTTGCGAATTCGACTACTGAGGGGGGTTCTATTTGACATGGAAGGGCTTGTGAGAGAAGGAGATCTGAAACCACTTGTTGGAACTCGACTCGGAATGCCTTTTAAGGGAGCTGAAAGAATATTACCAATTGTATAATTAATACAATATACATATTAACAAATTAATATAAATGGCAAGGAGAGGTCGCGAGATGAGCGTCGCTGATTCGACTGGGGCTTCACAGGGCAAAAGTAAATGAAAATCCGTTAGGTGCGTATTTCCTAATTTGATCCAATCGCTTGAGACAAACACACATTATAATCGCGCGCGTGTTCGTTTTCTAGTTAGTTGAATTTTACATGATTTAGTTCGGTAAATCGAGGACATAACCGTGTTTTAGTTCACTGTTCACTCACTAAGAAAGGTTTCGAGATGTGCTTCGCTGATTCGATTGGGGCTTTACAGGGTTAAAGTACATCAAAATCCATTAGGTACGTATTTTATTTAATCCAATGCGCCTCAGCTTCCGATATATCAAGGTTTAAGTATTTCCGCTCGTGCGCTCGACTCGCCACTGTGGCTGGCACATACTCAAACCTCGAGATCTTGGAAACTAAGGCCCATTGGATCAAAAGAAAAAATACGCACCTAATGGACTTTGATGTACTTTTACCCCGTAAAGCCTCAGTCGAATTGGCGACCTAAATCTCGCAAACTCTCTTTGTGAGGGGAAATTGAACTAAACACGGTTATAGCCTCGATTTCCCGAACTGAAACATATGAAATTTAACTAACTACAAAACAAACACGCGCGAAATTATAATTTGTGTTTGTCTCACACAAATTTTAAATTAAAAAATAAAATTAATACAGAATTTTGGTATTTCATAGTATGCATTATCTAAAATAATTGGAAAAACCCGTCAATATTTTTTCTACTGGATGAAAACTGCTCCAAGCAATATGGAATAAAGTTCCGGTAAGTCCGTAGAAAGAATCAAATCACGGTTATTTCGTGTAAAAAAAATCAGGTTAAAGTTGCTCTGTATACGGAATCAAGTTTATTTTTTAACAGTACGATTTTTTCAATAAAATAAACAAGAAAACAGTTCTGCAGCATGTAATAAGATATTAACAAATTCTATACAATAGCACATATTGCCGATAATTTAATACAATTTTAATACGTGTATTAAAGTGACCTGGTATTGTTTATTTTATCACCAGATATCCAAATATCCAAATCGATAAAAAGGGACTTCATTCTGTATACAGACCAACTTTAACCTGATTTTTTATAGGGAATAACCATATATTGTATGGAGCAGTCGATATAATATTTTTGTATAAATACACACAAACCGTCGCATCTTTTTTACAAAAATACCAATTTACGGCTAAAAATAGTAATATAGACACAAATTGTATAAAACTGTAAGTTGAATTGTTGAAGTCAAATGATTTTTGTTTAAAATAACCGATTTTCGGTGAAAAATGTTAACATACCATATTATTACTAGTATTATACCATTAAGCCATTTCCCAATTGGTTATGATTGTAAATATTTTTTTAAACCCAATGTTTTTTGTTTAAAATGAAAACTGTTAACATAACCTAAGATTGTAAATCTTCTTTGAAATATATACCTATTTCCACTGAAAAAGGCGAACAATTCTTTAAAATCCAATTACTTTTTATTCAAAGTACTAATTTCCAGTATAAAACTACAAAACTAAAAATTACGAATTTAATGACTGAATGAGAATCTGAAAAATGTAAGGAATTTTTTTTATTAAAAAATTCGATTTTTAGACGAAAAACTCTAGAATAATATGAAAAATGGTAACAAATTGAAAATATTTTTAATTATTGATTTTATTTTTTAAATAAACGATTTTGCGGTAAAGAAGTCAACAGAACCTTAAATTGTTGAAAATGAGCAAAATGAGAAAGCTTCTTTGCAATCTAATCAATATTTACCGTGAAAACAGCTATCCTAACCTATAATTATCAACAAAAAAAAACTAATCTTTTTTTTTTAATCTAATTATCTTTGACTAAAAAATCCGATTTCCGATCTAAGACGCCAGCATAGACCTAAAATTATTTAAAAGTTGTGAATGTTATTTAAAATATAATTTTTTTGAATAAAAATCCTAATTTCCGACAATAACACCAACACAATCCAAAACTGTTAGAGTATAATATATACGGTTAAAGTCGTCGTGTTCAAATTATGTTTGTTTAAAAATGCCAACTTGTGATGTAAAACACAAAATAAACCTCAAATTATTGAAAAATTATGAATCTTTTTTGAAATATAATGATTTTTTAATAGAAATGTAAATTTCCGACCAAAAGCACTAAAACAATTCGAAACTTCAAACTTTTTGATTGTATTATTTTAAACAAAAGTCATTGGATTTGAATCTAATGATTTCTATTTGAAAATAGCAATTTCAGGTGAAACAAACAAACATAACCTAAAGTTGTAGAAAACTGTGAATATTCTTTGAAATCTAATAATCTTTTAATAAAACTATCAATAATTTCCAAAGAAAAATACTAACAAAACAAAAGATTGTTCAGAATTGTACATCTTCAAAATATAATGATTTTTGTTTTAAAAAACCGTTTTCCTGTGAAAAACGTTTATGTAACCTGGAACTTTTCAAAAATTGCAAATCCTGTTTGAACTATAACGAATAATTGATTCTTGTTTAAAAATGTCAATTTGAAATTGGAAACCTTGATGATTTAACGAGTCTAAATCTTCCGAAACTATATTATTTTATATTTAAGTTCCATATTAAAAACACTAATTTCCAGCGGAAAGTACCGATTAAAAGGGAATATTTATAGATTTGATTTTCAAATTGTAAATTTGTGCTATAAAACAATTTCAAGTGATAAGCTTTTTCAACAATAACGATAAATTTTATCCATCTAAAGATTTAAAAAATTATAAAAGCACCAGGTCCTTTTTTGAACACTCGAATTGCCTGCAAAGATAACCTACTTGTATCAGTCATTTTTCTTGGCATTCCTCTACTTCGTACAGGTACAGTAGGTGCAGTACTCTTTTTCATATTGCTCGCGGCGTCTGTGCTTTTTTGTACCAACTCTGCTCTTAATGTGGCACTTTTAGGTTTTCTTTTAAGCGTGAAATGCTTGGTAGGCTGTGGTTGTTGACCGACAACCGAGGTGAGAGCTGTCTTGTTGAGGTAATGACACTCCAGTGGCAACATAGCAGGGTCATTTTGTTTTTTCAAAAGCTTGCGCAGATCGTTAACCAACTCTCCAAAAATTGGTCTGTGCTCGTCCAGATCTGAAATGTCCGTGTTCAATGAACCAGTCGCAGGAAACGTTTTCATCGCTTCGGATAACATCGAAACCCATAATTCGCTGTCCAAGGATGCAACCTCGATGATTTCGTCCAATTCCACACGCCACTGAAAGAATATTTCAGAAAAGCATAATATATTAGTGCAAAACACATTACGAAAAAATATTATAGGAAAATCAGTATAAAAAATAATAATATTAAAATATTAGAAGGGTTATTGCAAAATGTAGAGAAACTATAAATAAATTATATATTTTGGATCACTCACACAAATGTACATAATAATCTTGGGTATATGAGGATTAATCACATTTTCAGTGGTAATCAGTGTGCCGTTTTAACAACAACAAAATTCACGGTCATTCCCGGTTAGCAAAAATTTTGCACGGTCAATGAAACTAAAAAATTCGAAGCCTAAAGCTCACAATTTTTTCATTTGAAGTTCATAATAAAATCACAACACCAAATCGAAACACTCAAAGTGGAACTCGTAAATTTTAAACTTTTAAAATTTTTTTATTCAAACCCAATAATTTTCCCGTATAAAATGAAAGCTATCCACACTTTTCAATTGAATAATTTTAAACTAAATACAGTTAAACTGCAAAATTTTAAACTTTTATGAATTGTACAGTTCAAAGATTCGGATTTAGTTTTAAAAAATACAAATCCAAGTTATAATTTTCAATACTCTAAATTGAATAATGAACCAATAAATTTGTAAATTTTCAATACTGTGTCATTTTAAACAATTTTGTGCTAAACAAATTAAAAATATCATTTTTGAACTGAACACTTTAAATAAAAAGTTACCTTATTTTAATTGTAAGTACAATCATTGTTCAATTTTTATTTATACATCAAAATGTTTTTGTTTTTAAATATTTTGAGGTAATATCTTAAAACCTTTGAAAATCCTTAAATAGCCTTAAACCAGATTCGTTTTTGAAAATTCTGGAAATCTTTTCAAACAGTCGCTTAAAATTAATGTTTCAAAATAAAAAAATCATTTTCAATTTTCCTAGGAAACTTATAACATTTTTTTTTATTTTAAACCTTTCAAAATTCTTCAAGAGCTTCTACATTTTTTACTCGAAATCTGCAAAAATTTACAATTTGTTTTATATTATTTGAAGCCATTTCAAGTTTTATATTAATTTTGAATATTTTGAAAACTTCTAAATATATCTTCAACTTGATCGAATTTCTTCTAAATTAATAAGAGTTTAATTATTATTTATACATAAAAATTCAACCATTTCACATACCAATTAAATTTTGTTTAAATAGAAAAATTAAAGTTGTAATGTTAAAAGTTTAAATTTAGCTCTTTAAATTTTGAACGATACAGGGCTTTCTATTAGAAATCATTTAATTTCAAATTTTTTAGTTTTGAATATTCGACTTATAATTGCTGGTATTAAATAAAAAGTTAAACATTGCCTATAATTAAAGAATTTTTCTTTTGCATCATTGATTTTTTTTTAATTGAATGGGCTGAAAATATAATATTTTAGACTGATACAATATTTTAATGGAATTTGAAATTTAATGAAAGCGTTTAACTATCAATCTATCAACTTGAGTTTTTTTAACAATTGAAAATAGTTTATTAGGTTTCAATTGAACGTTTACATTTTATCAACTCTGAGTGTAAGTCTGTAAAAATAAATGCACTGTAATTTTCCCGTCTCAAAAAATCCCCTGTTATGACCCGGCCCACCCTGAGCACTGCTTAGCATTGCACAATGAAATATAAATCCCATCATTATTTTATAAAATATACGACGTACAAACAAATACAGTAATAGTGTTTAGGTTTCATTACCGCGTTGTTAAACACATCTCTTTAAAATGTAAATATTGCGTTTAAAAATCATAATTTATATGTGAATTTATATGAGGTGGTCGACCATTTCGCCATCTGGTGCCAAAAATCAGAACTAGAAGGAGTAGGTAGAAATTTGAAGATACATTTCAATTTTTGCATAAAATAGTTTTTTACGATTGTTTGTTGAGTTCAAAACAATGATCGAATAGTAAAACTAAGTCTTTATCAAAAAAGTGTTTCAGATAGAATTTGCATCTTATACGATGAAAAAACACATTTCTGTCCACAATTTTTTTCTAAGAAACAAACAATTATTTTACTATGTAATGTAAGTTTCAATTAGGTCATTTCACAATTACTAGTTGTTCTGGGAATATTCACTGATCGTCTGCTATCGCGAATACTGGGTATGCTAAATGCATTGATGTCCTCATAAGAATCATAATTAGAGTATTAAAAAAGTAAATATGAAGGGATATCAGTAATTGCATTAATTCTAGAAAAGTAGAAAGATTCTTTTTTTAGTAACGTGCTGTTTGGAAGTAATGGAAAAGTAAATGATACTAAAAAAATCGACGCGAAGGTATTTGGCTGAGGTTACGTAGAACTTCAGAAAAATGAGTGTAAATACTATTTAAGCTCAAAGCTTATTTGAAGCCGTGGTTCGTGGAAACAATGAGATTTGCAACACTGTGACAATATTATTAGAAAAGCAAAAATTTCGGTCTGAAATCTGCAAATCGACGAGATTTGTTAACTTTTTGATGTTCCTGAATTCTAGATTAACTCTACCGAACAGCTATTGAGACTATTTTTCAATATTATTATTATTATTGTTATTATTATTATACCATTAAGCCATTTCCCTTTCGGGGTAGGCGTGACTTGCTCGGTTGGAAAATAGTAGTGTGTATCTGGGTATATACCCTGTTCGTTCCGCAACACTGCTACGAGCCAGGTTGCTGATCAATCTCTCTAGTGATCACCCCAAATGAAGAGCCTCACAAAATTGTTATGTGTGGTTCCCCACTTGGGTCCATTAGTATATAATTTACTGAATTCACTTCATTGTTACTTCAAAACAGAACGTAACTAAATAAAGGATCTTTCCGATAATAAAAACAACAAACGATAGTATACCGTATTTTTTTTAAATATTCATTAATGATTTTTTTTATAATGACAGCAAGGCAATTTGTAAATCCAGTATTCGCGATTTAACTGCACGCGCCAAAGAAACCTGGTGAGTGAAAAACGAACCTAGCCAACAACAAAGTACCATCTCTGTAGTACCTCGACTGTGCGGAGAAGTATTCAATTATTTGATGCACTGAGCACGTGCGAGCACGCTTTTACTTTTTAAGATTTTATAAAACGCAAAAGTTGCTTATTTATGACAATGTGATGAATGGCATTTGGAAAAAATTGAAAGATGAAAACAAGTCAAAAGATGAGCTCGCTGCGGCTGCTGAGAATTTAATTAAAAAGTACCGCTATTCATCAACACAAAATAAATCTCAAAATACATATAAGTGGTCGCAGGTCAGGGAAAACCTGGAAAGTCAAGGAATTTGATTGATCAGGCATTACATTTTTTTTTTACAAAACTCAGAGAATTTCTATAACTGAAAGTAACTGTCAAGAAGAATTAAGTAAAAATGTTAATTTTAATTGTAAATTGTTTTTCATCATACCTCAATCGAAAATTCGACTTTCGATTATCGATATGATGAAAAATTGTATGCATGACTCGGGCCGAGGCAACGCTTTCACTCGTGTGATATCAGCCCTCGCTTCGCTCGGGCAGCTAACTTCACACTCGTGAAATCGTTGCCTTTCGACCCTCGTCACGCAATATACTATTATTTCATTTATAAAAGATTCTAGGTTAAAAATGAAAAATTGAATATTCTTGTTAGTTATTCATTTCCTTCTATTTCATTTTCTTCTTTTTCCAAATGTTTCCTCCGGAAGATTATCTTTTAGTTGTAGATTTTATTATTTGTTTGAAAATTCAACTCATGTTTTTGAAACAATTTACCTTTTTAATTTAAGAACTCATATATTTTTGTAGAAATGTCATATTTTCGGATAAAAATGCAAGTATTTGGTTGACAATTCAATCATTTTGTTAAAGTCATCCTTTTTGGTTAAAAATTAAACTGTTTTATTGAAAATACGATTGCTTTCGTAGAAAATTTACTTTTCGTATTTAAAATTCATATTTTAATGTTGAAAAGTCAAACTGAAATATTTTTTTGATCAAAATTCAACTATTTTGTTGATTTTGTAAATTAGTCTTTTTGATTTAAAAGTGTATCTGTTTTAGTAGAAACTTCATCTTTCTTGGATAAAAATGCAAACGTTTGGTTGAAAATGAATTTTCTTTGCTTGAAGATTCAACTATTATGTTTGGAAATATTGCTGAAGCATTTTGTTAAGAACCCATTTTTTTGTGAAAGATTCAAATTTTTGGTTGAAAATTCATCTCTTTGGTTGAAAGTTGAACTAATGTGTTGAAAATTGATATTCTTTAAGTGAAAATCCATTACATGGGTAAAAGTTGAACTATTTTGTTGACAAATTTAACTATTTTGTTGGAAATTCGTTTTTTTTTGGTTTGAAAATAAATGTTTTGAACTGAAAATGTAAATTAAATTTTTTAATTGAAAATTCCCTTTTTTTGGTAGAGAAATAATCTTCTTGATTTGAAATTTAATCCTTTTTTAGAAAAAATGCAACAGTTTCGTTGAAAGTCAATCTTTTGAAATAAATAATCGAACTTTTATTTCTTTCATGATTAAAGAATCTTTATTTGTTGAAAATTCGTCTTTTTGATTCCAAAATTAAATTAAAATAATCGAAGTTTCATCTTTTTAGCGGAAATATAAACTATTAGACATTTTCAATCAAGAAAATTAAATTTTTAACAAAAAAGTTAAATTTTAGTGTGTTTTGGCTTGTAGTTTCAACAGATTAGATGAACTTTTATTTCTTTCATGAATAAAGAAGGTTTTATTTGTTGAAAATTCGTCTTTTTGTTTTAAAATTAAATTAAAATAACCGAAATTTCATCTTTTTGGCAGAAATATAATCTTCTAAAGGCATACATTGCTCAATTTATTGTCTTTAACTGCTACATACACATTGTGTAAATATTTATTATATACGTATAAATATTTACATGTATAAAGCTTTACTCATATCTTATTATTTCTGGAAGCCAAAAATTACGTGGGGGCAGCATATTGCAAAGAATAGGAATAATACACCATTGGAATTGAAATACGAATTCTAACCTAACTTTTAGGCCAGATTTTTTATATAGTAAATATTTAAGGTAGCAATGATTAAAAAATTTACTTCTAGTTCATGTTTGCTTTAAAATAAGCTCATTTAAGCTTATGTGTTGAAATTTACAACAAATAGTAGAATAACTTTTTTGTAGAAAAATATTTTTGTCAAAATGTGTTTTTTTACACTGTATAAGATGTAAATTCTATCTGAAATACTTTTTCTCCATGAAGACTTATCTTTAGTATGCAATAAATACTTTAAAACCGATACAAAAATCGTAAAAACAGTTTTATGCACAAAATAAAATGCATCTTTAAAATTCTACCTACCACTCTATCTAGTTCTGATTTTTGCACCAGGTGGCGTATCGTACTTTAATCATTCCCAATAACTCTAACTATCTAACACATTAATTTTGAGTGATGTTCTGCCAAAGACTATCATTAACAATAAACGCTTAATTAGAACATTAGAACCATGCAGCTGCAATTGGCATGCAAACACAAAGAGCTACCACTCGTCCCGCAAACATCGGCCACCCAAATGGATGGCGGGCTGTGAAAATTTAGAAAGTACCGCATGTTTCGAGAAATTATTAGGAACTTTAAAAAAGAGCACGAGTAGTGCACAGTGAATCATGCACTAGGGTAGATTAAAGTAAAAATTGTTGATCATTAGAGTAGTGAAAACACGCAGAATATAAGTACGTACCTCTTCAACATTGCGCCTTGGTATGTGAAAGAAGGACAGCAGTAATTTAAGCTTCACTTGAGTTTGTAGATCGGGAAAACAATCTTTGATGTTCCTTAGCACTTCGGCATTGAGCTGTGAACAAATTGAACTACCCGTCCAGCTATCGTTTGACGTTCCAAGCTTATTATGAAGCCACAACGAAGTATCACTATCCCTCACATTCGCCATATTGGAGTCTAGTGACTCAATTATTCGCCGCACTATGACGGGTCGCGCCACCTCTCTTTCCCGCGGCTCTCACATTTTAAATATTTTGATCATCTGCCAATTGGCGATCAAAACAATTTAAATCCAGGATCGGCTCTATTTTCTGAAATTAATTTTTAAATTGTTATGATTTATTGAATTCTTATTTTTAATCTTTGAAGAGTATGGATTTTACTTCTTAATAAAGGTTAGGCAAATATATTATTCATTAATATTATTAAATTCTTGCATTTTTTAGCCAAAAAGGCTATAATTAAATATTATATGTGAATATGTTTACAGCCATGCTGCTGTGACGTTGAAAACGTTTTTAATTCCAACTCCAGAGATAGACCCAAGCAGACCCAAGCCTAAATCCTAAATCAGCCTAAACAGTGACAGCCCTGCAAATTCATAGTTCCGTCAAGTTCCGCGCTCCGCTGATCCGCACAGTTCCGCTATGGTTTCGTAATTTGCCGATAGAGTTTCTGTCAACTTCAGTCGTCAACTTGTCGATTGTCCGCCCCTAGCCTAAAACACAGCGGAAACAGAAATAGATTGATCTTACAAGTGCAGGTTTTCTTGATAAATAAATGCTAAAAAATGGCTAAACAGTCAATTTTCAATTTGTCAACTAATGAAGAGATTATAGAAGAATTAACGAAAGATTTGAAAACTTCCACTTTAAAAGAAGATGATATTCAGCCGGAAACAAAGGCGGAGTTGCAAAAAGGCAGTGACAAAAATGATCCGTGGGAAAATATAGGAAAAGAGACTGAGGAAGAAAATGAAAATGCGGAAGGATCTAAAACGCCTACAAATGACATCGACGAGGATTTATCAGATGAAGAAAATTTGAAGGATAGGGATCTAAATCTGACGAATGTAGAGAAAGAGGTTAGTATTTGATGAATCATCGCTCCGTGCAATTTTACGCAGGAATTAAATATTAATAATACTCACAATTTTGCTATATTTCAGGTTTTAAAAAGTGAATCTGAGGGTGTGAAAAGCGAGGCTAATAAGTTGTTCAAAGAAGGTGAATTCGAAGAAGCCCTGTCGATGTACTCCCAAGCTTTAAAAATTTGTCCTCTCACTTTTAGTAAAGAAAGGGCTATTCTTTTTGCGAATAGGGCTGCTGCAAAATCGAAACTTCCGGTATGTTCTTCCTCAGAAGTATTTAGAGCATATTTTATTTTATTTATTTTTAAAATATCAACAATAAAAAAACATTCGCAGGCAATTATTTGTACAATTTTTGATTACAATTTTCAAGATCGCATGACTTTCAAATCAAACTGCCACCAATTTAAATTTAAAGCCTCTAAAATGGTACAATTTAAAATTGATATATAATAGACTGAATTCATTTCTAGTACTATTTAATTTATCCAATTATTATTTTTTTATTTTATCTTTTATTTTATTTATATTTTATTTTATGTCATATATTAATTTTTTCGTTATTCTATTTATCCAATATTTTTTAGTTTATACAAGTACTATACGTACATGAAATTAAATATCCATATAGAAAACTTAAACCTATTGATGTCTCATATTTGAGATAGATCATTTCGCTCACTATTCTCACTATTCATTTTTTTGCGATAAAGAGACGAGATACGAAAAAAGTCTTTTCCACTTGAAAAATTCTAAAAAAAAGTTTGTAATCACTTTTCTCTGTCGTGCGTTCTCTTTGAAATTCCGGCTAATAAAGTCGGATACAGTTGGATTTTTATTTCTAAAAATGTTTGTAAAAGAAAATTTTCAATTTGATAGATTTACATTTTTAATTTCAATATTGCTTACAAACTTTTTTTGAGAATTTCACAAGTGGAACAACTTTGCTTTTTGATTTTTTTCATATCTCGCCTTGTTCTTGCAAAAAAAAAAAATGCAAATCGTCATTTTTCATAAAAATAAATCCAATTTTTTCTTTTCCGAAACGTGGGAACAAGCGAGGGTTTTTTCACTTCGATTTTGTATGTAGACTAGATTACAGGGTTACATAAGATTATGCGGGATTACATTTCATTATTTTAATAATTTTGGTCAACTTAGAAAATTGATTTTTACTTTATCTCGAGCTTTATCTACTGTCACAGGGTATATTAGTTTGTTTATTCGGTTATGGATTTATGTATTAGTCTTTATTATTATTACTCTAATTAAATTATAATTTATTATTGTTCAAGAGCACTTACTCTTGCTGGCATTAGTTAGTAGCTGTTCTCGTGCATCCAAAGAGTTATTATTGCAATAAGAAATGAACTACGTACCTCATCAGGCTAATTTATTAAAATAAAGAAACACCACATAAATATCACATATTTTACAGGTACATAGTATAAGTTAAAAACAAATTTAAAAATTACCGTTGACATTCACTAGTTACAAAATAAATTCTAACGCGTCTAATTTTAATAAATGTAAAAGACCCATTTTTGGTCGACTGAAATGACAGTCTAAAGTCAACTGAAGAAACAAAACCTTGTGTCGTTATTATATATACGTACTCATACACATATTCATGGAAAATACACATTGAATTCTATCTTGTCGTAAGTTAAACACCCAAATTTAATTTCTGTAATAATGGAAAATATGTTTTACTAAGAGCGTAAATATCTTCTTTTTTATTAATATTATTTGAACTGCTGTTAATATGGATCATTTCTGAAATCATTCTTTTTTTATAGTTAGGTTCTCGATCTACAATTTTTACATTGTCCCAATCAAATATATGACCAAAATTATGTTGATGTTTATAAACGACCAACTCTGCTTTTTTCCTATTGATATGTTCATTGATCCGAGTTCTTAAAGATCTTTTTGTTTCACCCACATAAGATGCAGGACATTGTTTGCAAGAAAATTTATAAACTAAATATTATAACTATTTAAAATCTTAGACAATTGTGTAAAATTATTAGAAAAAGGAAGGCAAACTTTAAGTTAATATACATTGGAACGAATCTGATTATTGTGTACAACCTTGTTGTGAGAGTGATATTTAATTTTGTTCGTGCGGACATTTATGTTTTTATCAATAAAACCAATTGGATAATTAATATCAATCAATAACTGTTTAATTATTTTTAAATTATTTGAGTGAAAATTATTGTGAGATAATAATATAGCTCTGTCAACAAGATTGTACACTATTTTTTTTCTGTTGTATAGGATGATGTGAAAGAAAGTTAATTAGTCTGCCAGATGACATAGGTTTTTGAAACCAATTGGTGATAATGTGATTATCTTTTCTAATTAACGTCATGTCCAAAAAATTAATGCTTCTATTTTCCTCTAATTCAGAGGTAAATTTTAAATTTTTATGATAAGAGTTGAAAACTTGAATAACTGTATCAATATGTTTATGTTTAATGCATATGATCGTGTCATCCACGTATCTAAAATATAGCAAAGGAACACAATCGTGCATTTTTTTCAATTTTTTTAGACATGTCACTTCCAAATCATCCATTACGACATCTGCAAATAAAGGTGAGATTGGAGAGCCCATTGGCGTGCCATTAATTTGTTTGTAAATATCGTTATTAAAAATAAAAAAAGTGTTTTCAAAAAGGAATTTCGTACAAGTTATGATGTCGTTAAATGGAATTTTACATTGATAGTGGATATATTCAACTCTTTTTTCCAAACTTTGTAAAACTAAGTTACAAGGGATATTTGTAAATAATGAACTAACATCAAGTGAAAGGAGAACATAATCGTCGTCTATGTATATATCTTTAATTTTTTCTTTCAATTCAAAACTATTGTTGACATGTGAAATGGGAGTTTTTATACAATTTGTTAACCCATCGTAAATTATTTTAGCTAAAAAATGTGTTGGACTGTTAATAAGAGAAATAATCGGACGAAAAGGGTCATCTTGTTTATGTATTTTTGACAGACCATAACATTTTGCCAGAACTGTATCAGTTAAAGTAAGTTCATTGTTATGGTATTCATATTTTAAAAAGTTATTGTCATTGAGATTTTTTAAGATTTTTGATGTGTCTGTCTGTAGTTGACAGAGCTATATTATTATCTCACAATAATTTTCACTCAAATAATTTAAAAATAATTAAACAGTTATTGATTAATAATAATTATCCAATTGGTTTTATTGATAAAAACATAAATGTCCGCATGAACAAAATTAAATATCACTCTCACAACAAGGTTGTACACAATAATCAGATTCGTTCCAATGTATATCAACTTAAAGTTTGCCTTCCTTTTTCTAATAATTTTACACAATTGTCTAAGATTTTAAATAGTTATAATATTGCTACGATCCCTACAATTAAAAAAAGTTTAAATTCTGTAATAAAATTAGGAAAAGATATTTCTAAAAAATGGGATGAAACAAATTTAGTTTATAAATTTTCTTGCAAACAATGTCCTGCATCTTATGTGGGTGAAACAAAAAGATCTTTAAGAACTCGGATCAATGAACATATCAATAGGAAAAAAGCAGAGTTGGTCGTTTATAAACATCAACATAATTTTGGTCATACATGTGATTGGGACAATGTAAAAATTGTAGATCGAGAACCTAACTATAAAAAAAGAATGATTTCAGAAATGATCCATATTAACAGCAGTTCAAATAATATTAATAAAAAAGAAGATATTTACGCTCTTAGTAAAACATATTTTCCATTATTACAGAAATTAAATTTGGGTGTTTAACTTACGACAAGATAGAATTCAATGTGTATTTTCCACGAAGGAATAGTAAGGAGTGGTATCACCCTATGTGTTTGGTGAGCAGAGGTGGAACAAGTGACGTCCAAGAATTCGTTAATGCTTGCTACGAATGAAAACTCGTACGCTCCCCCGTGCACATGCGCAGAGCTGTTTTCGCAGTCACATGTTATACCCACTCAATATGTTACCTTTTGACATCTCGATGCACATGTCGGTTATGTTCGTTTGTTTATGTTCGTTCAATACACAAGTTCGAAACTTCAAACGCGTGTTGACATCGATGGCATGGCAACCGCCAGTGCGCATGTGAACGGGGCAGCATAAGAGTTTTCATTCGTAGCTAGCATTAACGAATTATTGGACGTCGCTCGTCCCACTCCCCACTTACAGGGATACTACTCCTTACTATTCCTTCGTGGTATTTTCCATGAATATGTGTATGAGTACGTATATATAATAACGACACAAGGTTTTGTTTCTTCAGTTGACTTTAGACTGTCATTTCAGTCGACCAAAAATGGGTCTTTTACATTTATTAAAATTAGACGCGTTAGAATTTATTTTGTAACTAGTGAATGTCAACGGTAATTTTTAAATTTGTTTTTAACTTATACTATGTACCTGTAAAATATGTGATATTTATGTGGTGTTTCTTTATTTTAATAAATTAGCCTGATGAGGTTGGCGAACCAATGCCAACGAAACGTCGCACATTTTACCACCAAATGAGTTTTTGACTCTTTTTGCCTTCATCAATCGAAATTGCTTATTGAACTTACTTGAAATTGTTCATTTCAATCTTCCGAAGTATATAATCTTTGAGAAATTGTGATATAAAATTAATTAATATGAAATATGAATAAACTTATTTGTTCATGTGCAACCATCATTCAGTGCACTTGACTAAACATAGAAAATTGAACAATTTTACCGTGAAAACTCGAGAAATTACCGCTTTCTTTTTATTATGCACAAAGATAGCTTAGCATATGATTTAAAGAATGTAAGGTTCTTTGAGTCTGATTTCGTACATTTTTTAATATATCTATACTTTATGAGAGAAAGAATCAATACTTCCTCCCATTATAAGAAAAATCATTTTGCAGTGTTTTGTTCTATTGTGTTACAGGATGTTTAGAATGAATGTCATGAATCAAAATAAGTCTTTACGTTTTGCCTCATATATGAATATGTTACTTTTGCCGGAAAAATTGAAAAACTTGACCGGGAAATAAAAGTGAATTTGAAATCGTCCGCCGAATCGGCTCCCTGCTAATAGTTTTAACAAAAAACTCTCGCGAATTTACTTTTTTGGAAATGTCGATTTCCTTGTTTGAATATTTGAGGGATGTCAAAACAACCCTTACAATAAATTACAACACTTTTCCCGCATTCTTGCACTTCTTTGAAGTGATTTTTTAGTCCAAAAGTTTGATCAAAAATATCCCGTGGCTTTGGTTTTTTGGAGATTTCAGTTTCCTTGCTTGAATCTTTAAGGGTTGTTAAAACTATCCCCAAATATTCTGTATACGAAAAATTGTTAAACTGTCGAATACATGGGTAAAAAACGTTGATTTTAGTGGGTCTGATTTAAAAAATTTGAGGTAGTTAGCGAAATCTAACAAAAAGTTGTTGCAAAGGATAACATTTCAATAATAGACTATTTTTTAAATTCAAATACATATAAAAATTGGAAGTTTGGCAATGGTTGGAGTAAAAACTGTCTGCTCTTCTGATAATTTTCTTTTAAATTATTAATTTGCAGGTTCGAAAATATAAACAAAAATTTACAATGAGACATTTTGACAAAAAGCCATTTTCTTTACACGGTGCGGGCTGATTTTTTACTAAAACTATAAATAATTGCCATGCTAATGTCCTAATAAAAAAGTAATTACTATAGGTACATAAAATTAAATATCCATATAAAAAACTCAAACCAATTAAAATCTTTTATTTGAAATATTGACTCTGCTCATAATTAATTTGATCATTTATTTCCAGCTGGAGAAAGTATCAGCAATAAGGGACTGTACCAAAGCTATTGAATTAGATCCAAATTATGTAAAGGCTTATTTAAGGCGTGCGAATTTATACGAAGAGACTGATAAATTTGATGAAGCATTGGAAGACTTCAAAAAAGTTTTAACCTTTGATCCAAGTCACACTGAATCCAACTGTGCACTTCGAGTAAGCGTTAGCTTAAGTAAAGTAGCACTGTAATTGTTAACTTTGCAAAATACAATTTTTGATACAGTTTGCTTATTTTCCTCAGAGGTTACCCCCGCTTATCGAAGAACGGAACGAAAAACTGAAGACAGAAATGCTCGGGAAACTGAAAGACTTAGGAAATCTAGTTCTCAAACCTTTTGGTCTCTCAACAAACAATTTTGAACTACAGCAGGATCCAAATAGTGGCGGATATTCGGTAAAATTCAATCAGAGTCCGAGGTAAAGAAATAATATTGGCAGTAGCTGAAAATATTTATAATATATGTGTATAAATTGTTGTAAAAATTAGAATGAAAATAATGTTAAGATGTCTTACAAATAAATAAATAATGAGTTATAACTCCATGTTTTCTACGAAAAGCTGTTTTCCTTTCAATTTTGTCTTTCTTATTTAAAATTGAAGATATCACATTTTCCACTGAAAATTAGTTTGAATTATAAATTATACATCTTAGAATTGAAAAAATTGTATACAAGGTATTCATTTCATGAAACTATTTTTCGAATAAAATTTACCAATAACTGAAACTTCAATTTACAATATCATTGATGAACTTTTAAATTTTATTCATTAACTGTTTAAATTTACTAAGAATCTTTTTATACAATAGTTAAGAAAGTAAACGTTATTTGTGTTCTACATTGTTTATTTATTATGGTTGCTTTTAATATAATTTTGTTGTTAAATTTTTGAAAAAATGCAGCATATACCGACCAAAATCGCTTATAATGTTTAGAAAAAAGCAAGACGACGTGTAAAAAAAAATCACGATATTTTTAAAGCCAAGTATAATTAACTATGATTTCCACTGTAGTTTGCTGCACTTTTCCTCATCATTTCAAACTTTTAATAGAAGGGTTATATATTAAAAGTAAAAATAAATAAAAGTCGCAGATGATAATAAATAATACGCGTGAGTAGAGTAGTTCTTACTTGTAACTGGTGGTTTTATTTAAACTTTCTTTACTCTCACGCCCCCCCCCCCCCAGTTTTTTCTAATGCCCAAAAAAAACCTCAAAATTTGAGCGAAATCGGTTAATATTTAGGGGTCGCGCAAACACCATTCAGTTTGCCATTGATTTAACATGTGAAAAAATAATCTTTTTGTAAATCTCATATTTAAACCGCGATAGTATGTTACAAATAATTCAGTATTTCAGTACATTGTTCAGAATTCGTCAGGGAATAAAAATCAATCATAAATTTTGCAGAAAATCCCGTAAGTGAAAAATTTGAATTTTACTTAATGTTGCGGTTTATTAACGCGTTTTAAAAGTTTTTTTCGATAAATAATCATTAATCGGTCGCTGAAGAATAACCAGTCATCTGTTAACTGATTTCCAATTGTTTAAACAATTTTAATTTGCTTAAACATTTTTTTCAGGTAAGTCGCCAAATGAACGTGATTTATTATAGACATTTTACAATTATTTAAATAATATGTGTTCAAGTGTGAAACCTCTCCATAACGTACACTGACGGTGAACGACTTTCTGTCCGCTCAGGAGAGGTGTCCTAGAGAGTGAGTTGCTGAACAGTAATATGTAGGTACCCAGATAGCACAAAAAATTCTGTGAAGATTTCCTGAAACTTGCCTTGTAAGGTTGGGAATATTGCATCGAAAGGTTCGGGCAATCAAGAAAATGTCCACTTGTGCGGGAATGTTGCACGGCAAGTTTGAGGACAGTTTGGAAGATTTATTTAACTTAATTCGATGCGCCGTAGTTTTCTATGGGACCTACGGCTGCGCAGTATTCTTTTAACTCTCGTAGTATGCCACCGGACACACGTATCATGGTTATTTCCCAAATTTATAAAAAGAGAAAAACCAAAAAATAAATAAAAATTTTGATTATTTTTTGGTTTTTACTTTTTTTTTTATAAATATGTGAAATAACCGTGATACGTGTGTTTGGTTGTATATATTAGGAGGACCAACAAAACTACTGCGCAGCCGTAGGTCCCATAGAAAACTACTGCGCATCTAATTAAATAAAATAAATCTTCCAAATTGTCCTAGAAATCTTCACGGAATTTTTAGCGCTATCTGGGTACATATTATGTATACGTAATAATATAAAATAATAATACATTTAAAAGTATTTTTTTTAATAATGTTTGCAGTGAATAAATAAAATAAGTTATAAAATAAAGTAATTTATAAAATAAATTAATAAAATAATAAATAAATTACACTGGAACTCCCATTTAAGCTCGGTTTCAGGCATGTTCCTATATGGCCTTCAATTAAAGCGAACACAACATTCGCTCGCTTCAAATGTAAACAGGCAGGGTCGCAATAACGACTTCTGTGGGATTTGGAGGTATGATGTACAAATTCGTCTTTCTTATTTCAACTCAAATGGTTGAAAATTCGTATTTCTTTGGTTAAAAATTAGTTTTGGAACTTAAAATTTAACAAGGAATCTGTATTATCATCAGAGAATAACATACATTTTTACAATCTTTTCAGACTAGATTCAATAGATGGACATACAAATTAAAAATAATTTTGATTAATTTTTAATTTATATGTCCATCTAGTCTGAAAAGACGTTAAAAATGTCTGTTATTCTCTGATGATAATACAGATTCCATGAAAAATTTGTTTTAACACCGGACAAAGTAATGCGTGTATTTGTTGTTTTTTAA
Organism: Andricus quercusramuli; assembly: GCA_932178445.1. Taxonomy (NCBI): domain Eukaryota; kingdom Metazoa; phylum Arthropoda; class Insecta; order Hymenoptera; family Cynipidae; genus Andricus; species Andricus quercusramuli. Next base: position 131,164 of record CAKNXH010058578.1, on the reverse strand, counting down.
GTTTCTTCTCTGGCTCTCTCTAGTAGCTTAATGGGAAAGCACCCGACCGGCAATCGGAAGTTCTGACGTTCGATTCCCAGCGGAGCTAAAAGAGAAGATCTTTTTTCAGAAAAAAAAATTAATCAATTAAAATGTAACGTTCCTATTTTTGGTTGAAAATGATATTTTTTAGTTAGAAATCAAACTATTTCGTTAAAAATTCACATTTTCTTTTTGAAATTTTTTTTTCAGTTTTAAAGTTAACTTTTTATGAAAAATTTGATTTTTCAGTTTTAAGCCTCAAATAATTGGTTAAAAAATAATCTTCTTTGTTGAAAGTTGATCTATTTCTTTGAGGATCCAACTATTTTCTTAAAAATTAGTCTTTTTTGTTAGATTTAATTAGTTGATATTTGCTGTTTTGTTTGTTGAAAATAAATTCTTTTAAAGAAAATTCAACTATTTTATTAGTGGTTGAAAATTGATATTTTTTAGTCGAAAATTCGACTATTTGGTTGGAAATCTTGTGTATTTAGTTAAAAATTCGTCTTTTGGAATTAAAATTCACCTTTATGGTAGAAAGGTCATCTTTCCTGGTTGAAAATTAATTTTTGTGTGGAAAATTCAACTATCATCGAAAAAATTCGTCTTGTTGGCTTCAAAATTTAACTAATTGGTTTATTTAATTCAACTTATTATAAATATGAATTTTTTCGGCGACAGTTGAATTTCCAACAAAATAGTTGAATTTCCGACCAAAAAAGATGAATTTAATAAAATAGTTGAATTTTCAACCAAGAAGATTAATTTTCTACCAAAATATGAATTTTCAACAAAGAAGAAAGAAAAGACGATTTTTGAACAAAATACATAAATTTTCAACTAAAAAAGTTGAGTTTACAAACCAAAAATGGAATCATTATATTTTCAGTTGAACAAATAATTTTTTAACTAAAAAGAAGAACGAATTTTTAATAAAACAGTTACATTTTCAACAAAATAATTAAACTCTCGACCGAGTAGTTAAAATTTAACCAAAATTTTAACGTGTAGGTTCAAAATGCGGAAAGGACCCCGCACCAAATGCACAGAAAAAAGCCTTATGATAAAAAATTCTAAAAAAAATTTTTTCTTGTATTTTTGAACCTGCAAACTAAAAATTCGAAAGAAAAATGTCAGAAAAATGTACAGTTTTTTGACAAACACTTCTCCAAAGTTTCGATTTTCACATGTATTTTAATGGAAAAATGCTTATTTTAGCAAAATGTTTTTTTTCCTCAAAAACGCTATGATAGATTTGACTAAAACTTTTATATTTTGACGATCAGGCGTACCGAATCAAAAGATTCATACCCACAAACTAGAAAGATTAACGATTCTTTGGGTATACAGCATGTTTTGGGGGTGTTTTTATACCCTAAACGTCTAAGTAACACATGTAAATCATCATTTCTTAGTAACTAAAATCAATAGAGATTTTTATTCAACTACTACGGTATGAAACGACTTTTAAATAAGTGGATTGCGCGTACATAGCAAGAATATGTTTTGACCGAATTTTAGGGGATGTTTTACCATCCCTTAACAATGAGCCTGAAGTTCCTAACACATTAATCAATAACGAAAAATAATTTTATCTTTAAATGCATGAAAGCTGCTATTTGATGACAGAAAATAGTCGCGTACAACCCTAAAAACTTCCCAAAGCACTTTCAACCCCTCATCAGATATAAAACTCACCAAAGCTACCCCTAAATATTTGTTAAATTCAACAAAACCAATTTAATTCAAAAATCCGCCCAGTTTTTGCTGATAATAATTTCAATTGATGCCAAAGGGGCACCCATAAAGTCTCAACCTTTCAGCACATGTAGAACTCACTCCAGCCACCCCCGAATATTTTAAAAGTTCAATAAAATCACCATAATTTCAAATTACATGTTGTGAGGTTTTGAAACATTTTTTTGCCCATTTGGCTTCAACTGAAAACATTTTCAGAAAAATCCTGGTGTACTTTGAAATTAGGGTGATTGTATTGAATTTTAAAAATATTTAGGGGTTGCTGGGGTGAGTTCTATATGTGCTGAGGTATTGAGATACTTTTTTGTCCCTTTGGCATCAGCTGAAAACATTATCAGAAAAACCTGGCGTACTTTTGAATTAGGGTGATTTTATTGAACTTTTAAAATGTTCGGGGGTGGCTTGGGGTGAGTTCTACATTTGCTGAAGGGTTAAGGCTTCATGTGTGCCCCTTTGGCATCAATTGAAATTATTATCAGCAAAAGCTGGGCGGTTTTTTGAATTAGGTTGGCTTTGTTGAATTTTGAAAATATTTAGACTTGGATGAGTTCCAAATGTACTGAGGTGTTGAGACTTTTTGTGTGAACCGTTCGCATCAACTGAAAAAATTATCACCAAAATCCTGGCTTATTTTGGAATTGGGCTGCTTATATTGCATTTTAATAATATTCAGCGGCGACTGGAGTGACTTCTAAATGTGCTGAGGGGTTGCGACATTTTTTTGCCCCTTTGGCATCAACTAAAAACATTGTTAGAAAAAACCTGGCGTACTTTGGGATTAGGGTGATTTAATTGATCTTTTAAAATATTTGGGAGTGGTTGGGGTGATTTCTACATGCATTGAGATGTTCAGACTTTATGTTTGCCCCTTCGGCATCAATTGAAATTATAATCAGCAAAAACTGGGCGGATTTTTGAATCAGGTTGGTTTTGTTGAATTTAAAAAATATTTAGGGGGAGCTTGGGTGAGTTTAATGTCTGATGAGGGGTTGAAAGTGCTTCAAGAAGTTTTTAGGGTTGTACGCAACTATTTTCTGTCACAAAATAGCAGCTTTCATGCATTTAAAAATAAAATTATTTTTCGTTATTGATTAATGCGTTAGGAACTTCAGACTTATTGTTTAAGGGATGGTAAAACGTCCCCTAAAATTCGGTCAAAACATATTCTTGCTATGTACGCTCAATCCACTTATTTAAAAGTCGTTTCATACCTTAGCAGTTCGATAAAAATCTCTATTGATTTTAGTTACTAAGAAATGATGATTTACATATGTTACTTGGATGTTTAGGGTACGATACCAAAAACCCCCAAAAACATGCTGTATACCCAAAGAATCGTTAATCTTTCTAGTTCGTGGGTATAAATCTCTTGATTCGGTACGCCTGATCGTCAAAATATAAAAGTTTTAGTCAAATCTATCATAGCGTTTTTGAGTAAAAAAAACATTTTGCTAAAATAAGCATTTTTCCATTAAAATACATGTAAAAATCAGAACTTTGGACTAGTGTTTGTCTAAAAACTGTCCATCTTTCTGACATTTTTCTTTAAAATTTTTAGTTTGCAGGTTCGAAAATATAATAAAAATTTTTTTTTAGAATTTTTTATCATAAGGCTTTTTTCTGTACATTTGGTGCGGGGTCCTTTGGTTTAATTCCAACTGTTTGGTTGAAAGTTTGATGATTTTGTTGAAAATTGAACTATTTTGTTAAATTCAAATTTCATGTAAAAAATTCCACTGTTTTGTTAGAAATTCGTTCTTTTTCATGGTAAAAGTGCCATTGGAGAACCAATCCGAAAAAACTTCCACATTTCGTTCGATCCAAATCGGTTAAAAATTAATCCGGTTCAATCCGAACTTCCAGTCCGAACCAATACAAACCAAATTTTCAATCCAAAAGAATCCGAATCAATCCGAACTCGGACTGACGTAAACCGAATTTCAATCTGAATGAACCCGAATGAATCCGAGATCGAATTGAATTGGATTGATTCGGATTGAAAATCGGTTCAGGTCAATCCGAGTTCGGATTCATTCGGACTGGAAATTTGGTGCGGATTGATTCTGATTGAATCGGATTGAGTCGGATTAATTTTTAACCGATTTCGATCGAACGAAATGTAAACTTTTTTCGGCTTGGTTCGGATTAACTCGGACTGGTTCGGATATAGATTCCGTAATGATTCGTATGACTTCGGATTTGTTAGGAATTATTTCCTATCCGAAACTTTCGCCAGGGAAGGGAAAAAATATAAAACGCGATCGTAGGGAATATTTTACAACAAAAAGTTTAATTTGGTCTTTTGACCAAAAAGTAGAACATTTTATGGGTTTTCCAAAGCTTAAGAGGACAGGAGGACAAGCTAGCGAAAAGTAGGACATGTCCTCCTCAATGAGGACGTCTGGTCACCCTACGTAAAGGTAAATTATTGAAAGTGTTCGTCTCGGAAAGGTAAATTCATATCTTGGCGGTCAACATTAGAGAAAATTGAACTTCTTTGACAGGTCTGGTGACGACGATTCGGTTACGTTTATCCCCACCCCTATGTCTACAAATAACTCTCAAGCTAATGAGTCAGGTTGTATAGAAACTGTCCGTCTCGTAAACGTTAATTAAAAAAAAGTATCCGTGTCCGTTGTAAAGGGTCCGTTTTGAAGAGGTAGCAAGGCATGGGATTTCGTATACCTTGGGTTGAGAAATCATGTAAAGTGTCCGTGAGTAGAGGTTTCACTGCATATGTTTTATACCTAAATAAAAAACAGGAGAAACATGTGATAAAGTTCCGAAAAGTAATTACCTCCGATTTATTTCAAACTTTGTATAACAATGTATTGTGGCTCGCTGATTACGAAAATGAGAGTGAAAAACCCGCAAATTTTATTTTCAAAGTCAAACCCCCAAAAAACTAAAATTTCTATTTTTTCCGTTTATTTAATGAAATATTGAAAAATTAGTGAGAAGTTTTAAGTAAGAGTTGTATATCTTCTAAAAATACACATTTCATGTAATATACAGTTTTTCAAAAAAACCATTATTTTTTGAGAAAAAAAAAGAAAATGTTGGAACGAAATAAAGAATTGCTTGGAATGGGACTTGTGGTACCCCGTCTACCACGAGACGTTCGAAAGAGGAAGGTATATCACCTAATTATTTGTGTGACCATTCACGGGGGTGCCTTCCCGCCCTCACGAGACTACATTATTTCTGTGGCTAGTCACAGGGGTGCCTTTTCGCCCCACACAAGACGTTGAAAAAGGGTAGGGAATCGACCAACATTATTTCTGTGACCAGTCACAGGGGTGCTCCCCCCCCCCCCATGTGACGTTTGGAAAGAATAGGGGTTTGTAATAAATTTAAATTTAAAATTTAGAATTTAAAATTTAAAGATTTTTCGGGTTTCAATCATGTGCGAAACTATGAATGTTGCCGACGTTTCGTGAACATTGCAGTTCACTTCTTCAGGGCTGACCTGAAACTGAAGTTTCAGGTTATGATGTTCTTATATATGTATTCTCTACGATGCCTGTGATTGGCCAGAGTGCCCCATGGTGGGGACTGCTTGAACTTGATTTGCCAATCAAGTCTTTTTTAAAAACCCGGGAGGACGGAAAGCCAAATCGGATTGGTATTATATCCATTGTCCCTATTGATGTTATTAGGGTGTTTCAAGATTTCGATTGCTTCTCTATGTTTTCTTGGAAATTTATTGTACGTTTTGGCAATGACGGTTGTTTTTTCAAATAAAATACTATGTCCTGTTTCGATATGATGCTCAGCTACTGCTGATTGTGTGAAATGTTTTAGCCTAACTTTACTCTCATGTTCCTTTACACGTTGACTTACCGCCCTCCCGGGTTTTCCAATATAGACTTTACCACAAGAACAAGGGATTTGATATACTCCCGGATCACTGAAAGGTTCCTTTTTATCTTTAGGGTTGTGTAGAAGTTGTCCTATTTTTGCATGTGGTTTAAATATAGTTTGGATGTTGTGTTTGTTGAGAATTCTTCCTATTTGTTCCGTGATACCTTGAATGTAGGGTAGGATGGTGGTTGTTTTTCTCTCTCTTTCTTTAGTAGGTTGTGTTGACTTGTTTTCTTGAGTGTATTTTCTTATTGCTTTATTAATTTGTTTGTTTGTGTAATCGTTTTGTATTAGGATTTGTTTAACATTTTGTAATTCCTTTTGTAAGTTATCTTTATCTGTTATGGAGACAACTCTGTATACAAGGGAATTGATGACCGATTGCTTTTGAGATGGGTGGTGGTGGGAGGAGGCATGCAGGTATCTGTTTGTATGCGTGGGTTTTCTGTAAACTTCATGTCCTAATGTGTTATCAGATCTTTTATAAACTAGTACGTCCAAGAAAGGTAATTTTCCGTTTTGTTCAATTTCCATAGTGAACTTGATATTAGGGTGTATTTGATTGATGAAATGGAAAAATTTGTTTAGTTTGTCTAGTCCGTGTCTCCAGATGACAAAAGTGTCGTCAACGTAACGGCACCAGAATTCCGATTTAAGCTTGGATTTGTTAAAGATTTTAGTTTCTAAATTTTCTATAAAAATGTTGGCTATTACAGGCGAGATTGGAGATCCCATTGCTGCTCCTGAGGTTTGTTCGTAGAATTGGTTATTGAAAGAGAAATAGGTATTAGTGAGACAGTGTTCTATTAAAGGTGTGAGATTGGAGGGGAAGTTTGCAAATGATTTAATAATATCGATTGTATCAGAGATTGGTACTTTCGTAAAGAGAGATACTACGTCGAAACTTACTAGGATGTCTTGGGGTTGAATGTGAATTTGTTGTATTTTTCTGATGAAGTCAAAAGAGTTTTGGATGTGTGTGATAGAGTTTCCTGTGAAAGGCTTAAGTTTTTTGGCGAGAAAGCGTGCTAGGTTGTAAGTAGGAGAGTTTATTGCGCTGACGATCGGTCTGAGTGGGATGTTGTTTTTGTGAATTTTTGGAAGTCCGTAAAGTTTTGGAGAGATAGGATTAGTAGGTTTTAATTTAGATATTGTATCGCTGTCAAGATTTGAGTCTTGTAGGAGGCTTTGTGTTTTTCTGGTTATTGTTTTTGTGGGGTCTTTTTTAAGCTTTTTATATGTATCTTCAGTAAGAAGTTCCATGATTTTGTTGTTATAGTCTTCTTTATTCATAATTACTGTTGTGTTGCCTTTATCTGCGGGTAATATTATGATGTCTTTATTCTGATTGAGTTCTTTAATAGCTGATTTTTCTTGTTTTGTTAAGTTTGAGGAGGGAAGTTGGGCTTCGCGTAAAATGTTGGCTGTCCTACGTCGTATGTCATTTGCTTTTTCGGGTGGAAGGGTGTATATTGTGGATTCCAAATTACTGATGATTTCTTCTTTTGGGATTTTGGAGGGAGCGACTGCAAAATTATGTCCTTTAGATAAGGCTGAAATCATTTCGTTGCTGAGATAATGGTTAGAGATGTTTTTTACTGTATCAGTTAATGGTGCGTGCTTTACTGGAAGTAATTTGTCAAATTTTATTTTTTGTTTCTCAGTGCAAAAATCTTTAATCCGTTGGGATTGGTCAAATGATATGCGGTCCAATGTGGACCAAATGTCAAATCTGAGAGTGTTTGATAGAAAAAGATGAAGTTTTAATAGTTTTTTGGAGGTGGTATGCAAGTCAAATTTGGTATGTTGTATCCTTTCTTTTAAAAGAAGCAAACTTGTTTTATGTAGAATTGATTTGGATTTAGATGTTCCCAAATGGTTTTTTAACTGTAAGAATTTTGGGACGATGTTATTGTCCCTACACCGTTTTAAGAAAGCTAAAGATGTTAGTAGTTTAGCTTGAGAAGACCTGAGCTTACTAAAAGTGTTAGTTTTAGTAAGGAAACTCTCCCCGTAGAGTTCTTTAATAATAGATTTGATACTCTCACGATGATTCATTATAATAAATTTAAATTTTAAATTTAGAATTTAAAGATTTTTCGGGTTTCAATCGTGTGCGAAACTATGAATGTTGCCGACGTTTCGTGAACATTGCAGTTCACTTCTTCAGGGCTGACCTGAAACTGAAGTTTCAGGTTATGATGTTCTTATATATAAATTCTCTACGATGCCTGTGATTGGCCAGAGTGCCCCATGGTTTAACATTATTTCTGATTAACATTATTTCTGTAAAAAGTAATAGGGGCACCTTCCCGCCCCCATGAAACTTTGGAAAGGGGAAGGAATGTGGCCTATATTATTGCTGTGGCGAATCATAGGGGTGCCCTTCGGCCCTCTTAGAGAAGTTGGAAAGGGTAGGGTATGTGGCCTAAATTATTTCTGTGACCAGTCACAGGGGTGTCTCCCCCCACCTGGCGTTGGAAAAGTATTTGTCCAACATGATTTCTGTGACTAGTCATAAGGCGTCCGTTTCCGTCCCCCACGAGACGTTGGAAAGGGGAAGGTATGCGGCTAATCATAGGGGTGCTTTCTCGCATTATCCCATTTTTATCGAAAAATAATGGATTAGAGCAATAAGCTTGAAGAACATAAAAGATATATTTTTTCAAGGGATACAACTCTTATTTAGGACTTTTTCCTCTCAAACCTATATTGATCGAAATATAGCGCAAAAAAAACACTGGTTTTTGGTGTTTTAACCTTGAAAATCAAAGTTTCGTGTATTTTTACTATCACTTTCGTAATCAGCGATTCAAAATACGTAAAGGAATATCTAGTTTTAATTCAATCGGAGGCAATTATTTTTGGTTCAAGTTCCGAAAAGTACTTACCTTCTGGGATTTTGGCAAATTATAGTTGTTGGAACATTAGCCCATTTTTCTCGAAAAATAATGGATTTAGGTGATAAGTTTGAAGGACATAAAAGACGTCTTTTTTCGATGGCCATAACTTTTATCTGATACTTTTTTCCAAACCAAGATTTATAGACATATAGTTTAAAAAAACATAGTTTTTTAGTGTTTTGACCTGCTAGAATATAAAATTTACGGGTAGTTCCAGCATCATTTGCATAGTCAGCGAGTCAAAATACGTGGATTACCCAAGTTTCAAGTCAATCAGAGGTAAGTGCTTTTTGGAACTGCACCCGAAATATTCGATCCCACCAAATATTTGACTGAATTTAATATTTTTTGGTGATTATTTGTTTTCTAGCAATACTGCTAAATGCTTGGGTATATTTAAGTTATTTAAACAATTTTAATTTGCCCAAATATAATATAATCATAATTGTGAAATTATTCAAACAAATTATGTTATTAACTTATTAAAGAACTCATAACGTCTGCAAAATACGTTCATTTCGCAACTTACCTAGAGGAACAAATGTTTGAACAAATAACAATTGTCTAAAAAATAAAAAATTAGTTAAAAGATGATTACGTATTCTTTAATGTCCAAATGATGATAATTTATTTAAAAAAACCTTTCCAAAAGCATATACGAATTATTTGTGACATATGATCTATCGCGTTTAAATATTAGATTTACAAAGAGTTGACTTTTTCCCATGCCAAACCAATGGAAAAATGAATGGTCTTTGCGCGACCCCTAAATATTAACTGATTTCGCTAAAATTTAGAGATTTTCTTTTGGCATTCGAACAAAGCCTGGGGGCGAAGTGAAAGCAAATAAATTTGAAAAGTGAAAAATAATCGCCATCTTAATACACCAGCGCGCGTGTAAAATTGCTCTAGCACTGAATATAATAAAATGAAATAAGATAAACAAAGAAATTCAATAATATGAAGAATGTTACTATTTGCTTATATTCCGGTTGCATAAAAAATGTAAATTTCACGTAAAGTGGCTTTTGAATTTGATGGTGGATTTGAAATTAAAATTTTCTTATTAAGGCCTTTATTAATTACTTTAACTCTCAACATTAAATTACTTACCTGCAAAAAGGACTTTTTTTAGATTAACCTATACATCGTACTTCTATTCCTGAAAGATTCAAAACTTTCTAGGACCAACAGGGAATCTTTCAGAAAATTTCAAATTTCGGGGTGGGAGTAAAATTCCAATTTTACCATTTTTATCAGAGCAGTCGTCCGGCAAACGAAAGATCATCGGCTCGATTCACAGTAGGATTAAAAGGCGTCTCTTTTTTCACCGAAAATTTTATTTAATTCCAATTTTCCTATATTTCCTATTTTCCTGTATTTTTTCTATAGCCCTTGAAAATAGTTTTTTTTTATTTCTCATAGTGTATCTTTTGATGTACCTAGTTCCTGCTGCCACTTTTAGAAGACTTGAAACCTCCCGGAACCAGCATCAGAGAATGTTTTTTAGACATTTTTTCATCTCGTGGAGGGAGTAAAATTCCAATTTTTCTATATTGGGCTGCCGACATTTTTTTTTTCTTTCTCAAAGTACTTCTTTAGATGTACCCAGTTCCTACTCCCACTTCTGGGAGATTTACAACTTTCTAGGGTCAACAGGGAATATTTTAGATTTCGGGAGGGGGGGGGGGTCAACTTTACCTATATTGGGCTCTAAATAATCTCTATGTGTTTGGAAATAATTTTTTTTCCGTTAAAATACGTTTCATTAGGTTTAGGACCAATAGGGAATATTATAGATAATTTCGAATTTCGGCGTGGGAGAAAAATTACAATTCTCCTGTATTGGGCAATAAATCTCTATGGCTCTAGAAATAAACTTGCTTTCTTTCCAAAAGTGTTTCTTTAGCTTGACCTAGTTTCTATTTCCAGCGCTGGAAGGTTTGGTTTTTTTGCAGCTACTTAGAACCAACAGGAAATTTGCCATGCATTTTCTCTTACAAGCTCTTGTGTTTCTATGGCACCTTATATCTCTTCGAATTAAGGTCTCATTCACACATTCTAACCATACTCTTCCCTCTGTCTGCCTCTGGGTACGCTACCATTTACCTTAACTCGATATACCTACTTGTTTCATTAGTCATTCAGCTTTCATTTTCATTCTCTCAACATGCTCAAACCATCTTGAAGAATTTCTTTCATATATCGTCGTTGTCAGAGCAGCATGGCACAACTGTATTTGAGCTACTTTTTAGGAGAGACAAAAAACTGATTTGAAATGCTCTTCACTTGATGTTTTTATGATGAAGATTGAGAAGATGAATCAAAAGTATACAAAAATTATCAGGTATTCAACAATTATCACATTACTCACTTTGTCCTATATATTTTCTTCGGCTATTTTCATTACTCTATGAATAAGTATTTTTGAATATATTTTATTATTGCAGTCGCTTTTATATTCCTTTCTTTTGTATAATGGGACGATAATCGCATTTTTCCAGTCATCTGGAACTTCTCCCATCTTGATACATACCCAGTGGGCACGAAATTTAAGAACGTAATTGGAACGTCCAATAAGAACGTTTCTCGGACGTACATGTCAAAAAACGTTATTTGAACGCTTCAAAAACTGTCCTAAGTCAGACCAAATAATGTTCTGAAAGCGTTTCATGTTCCAAATAAGTCCTTATAACGTTTCTGGAACATTGTATGTTTAAGAAACGTTATTTGCACTGACATATGACGTTTTTGAGCCGTTCTAATGATGTTCTTTAACGTTTGTGCCCACTGGGTAAATTTATCTACTCGTACTTGCATTTGTCTCGTGACATTTTTTTGGTACATTACTGATGTATTTTATGTTAATTAGAGTTCAAGTGCAAAAAATCAATTTAAGAAATGAATTTTTTTCATGGTTCTTACATGATTATGACTGCAGGTAAATTGCTATGAGTATTTTCTTTGAAAGCATGAACTTTTTCTATTTTTCTCTTGGCATTCACAGCGTTCTGCCGTAACACCCGTTATTTGTGAAACTATATAATTTCAAGTAAGTGTAGTTTACCTGTCTTTTTGTAATATATACTTTAGATTATAATTTAGAGAAAGAGAAATAATCATTTAAACTTGAAATTATATAAATATATTTTATTTTACAACAAATTAGAAAAAATAAATTAGATATCAATCAGATTCAATCTTTGTTTCTATTGGACAAACGAAAAAATCCTATACTTCAAAAAACCCGGACAACATCAAAACCCCTTTATAGGACGAAAGTCACATGCCTCAAGCAGAGGACATGTCAGGGGAAGTTCGGAGAGATGGTCACTCTATACTAAATGAATATAAATAATATTTATATGTAGGTAGTATCTCTGATATTCGCACACTGAGAAAACAAATTTTTGGATCCAAAGGAATGCATTTCTTTGATTGTATTCATTTGAGCCAGAAAACCGTTTACCTAATTGTACTGAATATTGTTCAAAAGCAACAAACTCGTGCATTGATTCAAAGAAATCATTTCTTTGGGCGCCATTTCTTTGAAATAAAGAAATATTTCTTGGCCTCAGAATATGAGATAATTAACTCAAGGAATTTATATCTTAAAAACTAACAACCTAGTTTCCTTGAATCTTGCTTTCGCGCCCAAAGAAATATTTTTTTAGTTCAATAATTTTTAGCCTTTGAATTAAAAAATATTTTAATTGAAATAAATAGCTCATCGATGCGTGAAACAAATATTTTGATTTCTTCGAATCAAAGAAATATTGACATAAATGAAAGCACTATTAAATAAGTGAAAGCGATATTTCTTTCATATAAGGGGATTGATACTGCTGTTCTAATAGAACGTGTCATGAGTTGAATAAATAAATTTTCTGACTTGAGTAATAATTTATTCACTTGGAAGATATGTTTCTTTTAATAAATAGAGTGAAGCGATTTATGTCCAATAAATATTTCCTCCAAGTGAAGACATATATTTTTGAAATAACTTCATACAGCATTCGTTCGAAAAAATATGTTGGTAAAATTCCCTATTTGTACCGAGTAGTTCAGAACTATGCCGCCAGGTGCGCAGAGTTTATAGTCTCACAATAGAAATGGATTCTCCAGTCTTCAACTTAGCCATACATTTTCACCAAAGATATAATCTGAAATGTGTGGTGATTGGTGTTTATTGGTCTTCCTAAGCATTGGTCAGTTGGTCTTGCTTGAAATTCTGTTTACTACTCCGGGAAATGAAAATAAATATATTATTATAAATTATAATCATTATAATTGCATTGAATATTTTTTTCAAAGAATGGGCCTGCTTAATTTTTATACTGTATCTATTCAACATTTTTAAACAATAGGTGAACTTTCTGTTTGAATAAATTGTTCTTTGAATCAATTAATATTTTCTCAACTCTATTACGTCCTTGTTTAAAACAATATCCCGCAGCTTAGAAACAAATAAAAATTTCTTTCCGTTGAAAAAATTTCTTTGTTGCAAAGAAATATTTAGTTTACCAAAAAATACTTTTAATTTGAATCAAAGAATCATATATTTGGTTCGAAAAAAACTTTTACTCAGTCCGAGTTACAATTATTTGTATGTAATAATTATTTTCTTGAACTTACACCATATTTCTTTACATTACGGAATTCACCTGTCATATAAAATACTTACTTATTACAGTCAATAACAAATCTGTTTCGCTCAACGAATATTTTACAGAGTCGAGTAAGTATTTCTATGCCTTAAGCATTGCGTCCCTCAGATCCAAACAAAAGACTGTTTTAATCTGAAGAAATATTTCTTCAGCCATATTCTGCTCTACCATTTCTTTGAATCAAAGAAATTTCCTTTCATTCAAATAAGTTTTTCTTTCAGTGCACATCTAAACTATTCAAATAAAAAAATTGAAGCAATCTGTTGTACTCCTTGATTGAATGTGCGTAAAGGGCACGTGTAGGAACGTTAAAAATTGAAATGAAGAAGTGAGTAGTAAGGGTCGATACGAGCCAGACAAAACCCGTGGAGCTTACCAAAAGCAATATAAACATGAAGCATCTCCGCACCTATGTAACTACATATTTACAAGGCCGCCGGTCGGAAATGCATCAGCAGAAAGATACATTCTTTTCACGAGCAGCCCCTTATGTTTCCTGGGACGTGCTCATCCTTTCATATACTCACCCTTAGTCGGATTTTCAGAATTCAGAGCATATCTGGCAACGAATTCTGAGAACATCATTCAAACAAAAAAGTTCTCTATACTATTATCTGGTGCCAGAAGCTTATTCTTAAACTTAAATTCGATCCAGTAGGGCGGCTTCCATAAACCAAAAGGCACATTTTCCGGTGAGTTTGTATGCCCGTTCCAATCTCCTCCCACCCTGTGTGGACCGTTTTCTGACATTTTTTGTATTTTTTCGCCACCACCCTAAGTGAACCACGTGGTTTCTGGAAGGACCCTTAGGGACCGTTAAAAAACTACGTTTCACTGTCAGATTGTGTATGTGGGGGGGAGCAAGATTTGTAACATAGGAGGGGGTGATAACGCTGTATGTGACATCACGCATGGAAAATATAAATGTGAATAACAATATTTTGAAATACTTGAAAAAATAAAAAGTAGTGATTTTAATTGTACAAGTACAGCATTTAAATACGGAGTTCACACTTTTTCCCCTATTTCCCTTTCTTCACCTTTTTAAAAGAATTCTTCTTTCTTCTCCTGTTTTCAAGAAACTTCTGTTTTTTATCCTTTTTCTAATTTTTGCTTAAATGCGAACTGAATTAATAGAATCCAATAATAAATCCCAATTATTCATTGTAGAACATTCATTCATATTAATTGAAAAGTCTACTATTATGTATATTTTTGGTTCAGAATTCATCCTTTGGTCTCAAATTCAATACTATTTCGTTTAAAAATAATTTTCTAAATTATAATTGTAATTATTACATTTTTGGTCGAAAATTGGTATTTTTTAGCTGAAAATTCAACTATTAAGTTTTTCATTGAGAATTAATCTTTCTTGGTTGAAAATTCGTCTTTTTGGTTCGAAAATTCATTTCTTCCGGTAGAAAAGTGATCGTTTTTGGTTGAAAATGCAACTGCTTGATTAAAAATTAATTCCTTTTGATTAACGATTCTACTATTTTTTTGAAATGTTGTCTTTCTGATGAAAATTCAATGATTGTGTTGATGGTGTTGAAGAATCAATTAGATTCAATTGAAAATACTTCCTTTTGGATTGGAAATTCAATTGTCTTCTAAAAGATTCGTTTTTGACTTGAAAATTAAATTACTCGGTGCTAAATTGAACTGTTTTTGTTTAAAGTTTAATCTTTTTTTGTTTGAAAATTCGACCATTTGATTAAAAAGTCTTCTTCCTAGGTTGAAAGCTCACCTATTTGATTAAAAATTCAAATATTTTGTGGAAGATTCATCCCTTTGGCTGAAAATTCAACTATGTGGTTAAAAATGTAGTTATCTTGTTACCAATTTAATTACTAACTATGTCGAAAACTCAACTATTTGGTTAAAAAGTCATCTTTTCGGTCGAAAATCAACTGCTCTATTAAAAATACGTCTTTCTCATGGAAAACTTTTCCTTTTGAAATAATATTTTTTGAATTAATAATATTTGGTTAAAAATGCAACTATTTTGGTTGAAGTTTAATCTTTTTTTGTTTGAAAATTCAACCTTTTTGTTAAAAATTCATATTCGGAGCTTCATATATCGCTTGTTGGCGGTGGTGGGGCGGCGAGCCGGTCTAGCTCAGTATTTTTTTTGACATACAGCTTGCAAAATATAAAAATAAGTAGGAACAAAAGATCAATTTCCAGCATAAGATATTTATTTAAATCGGTTTAATTTAACTCCCAAAGTACCGTGTATGTATATGCTTAAGATTACGTCGGCGCACCGATACGCCGCGCCGCCACGCCGATGGGGCCGATTCGGAATCAGCGGCGGCGCGGTTTTGAAGCAAGTTGGCCGGCGGCGCAACCGTCTAAGAAGATTCTTGAAATCTTAAGGGGGACACTCCAACGCTATTTTTGCGGATTAAAAAAAAACGTATGTGTTATGAATAATTGAAACTTTTTGCACATATAAAGACATTTTTCGAGAATACCCCACCCCTCCCTCCCCAATCAAAAATAACTGATGTACGCTGATGTCATTGATGGGAAGAAACAAGTTATACTTATAACTAGTTGCCTTTTTTTGGTAACGATAGTGGTAACAAAGTTACTTTTGTAAATCAGTAACGAATTGATAACTACATTTTTTCAGTAACAGTAACTATAAAAACTTTTTTTTTTTAATTACTTTCGAAATGTAGTTCACTAGTCATTTTTCACAACAGTAAATTTTTTGATTGTTTTTGCAAAGATTGTTCCATTTTTATCAAATCAAAGCATGAAAAGATCTCGATGCTGAATGCCTTTTCAAATCTAAAAAATGGTTTATAACCATTACTTGATGTTGAAAGGTAACAAAGAATACAGACAGTTACCTTTTTGCAAAAGTAATTATGAAATAGTTACTTTTAAAACGGTAACGATATCAGTTCAATAAAGAAGTAACGTTAATAAGTTATTTGTGCAAAAAGTTTGAGTAATTTATAATAAATAACTTCTTTCAAATTCGCAAAAATAATAATCAATAATCAATAATGTCAAAAATATGTAAATAAACGAAAGTAGCTAATAACTGATAAAACTAATTTTAAATAAATAATTGTAAACTTCTGATACATCAATTTTTATTAACCGAAACCTTATCATTGATCGTAGATCGAAAAACAATCTCGAAATAAACCATTTTTCTTCTCAAAAAATCCAGACAATATTTTAATTTATTTTATGATTTTATTGAAAAAAGTTGTGATCTTATTTCGTTTTCATATTTTATTGAAATCTAAGACAGAAACTTGTTGATTTGAATATCATAACTGAGACAATTGTTCAAAGTCTGTAGTTAACCAGGAAATAAATTGGAATTGTTTTCAAGATTTGAATAGCTACGATGATTTATAGCTCTTTTAATATTGGAGAAGGCCATTTAACGTAAAAGCCTTTAATAAAAGTTTTGATCGCTCTTCATTTTGTAGGATTCAACTTTAGAGACTCGTTCATTCTCGGAGGCTGTTAAATAGGAAATTGATTTTCAAATTGCTAGTTGTTTTTATAGTTTCGATGGATCTATATCGACTTGCGATTCAACTTCTGACGCCAACATTTTTTTGTGAGCTAATGTCTTAATTTGAAAGAAAATTCACGTAAGTATTAGGAGATTTTTCGTACGCGTAACTAATTTCCAGCCGGTTCGAATCACAGTAGTAATTTAAGTATTTAAATTTTTATTTTAAATTGCATGTAAAACAGATTATTTTTCATTCGTGCCATTCTTTTTATATGACTTAGTTTTATTTCTTTTCATTATAGATAATTTCACTCCTTTCAGAAGACACCATAAAATAGGATCGTAGAATGCGCTTTGAAATCGTACTCAACTCCTCGACGATAGACCTTCTGGCGTCCAATCCTCGACATACTGGCGTCTAGTTCTAGACAATCTTCCGAGCATTGCTATCCAAGTCCAAAAATGTATTGTGCTGTTTTTTGACTCCCTAAAACGATTATTAAAAAACTTCTTAAATATGGGATATGAGCAGGAATTAGTGAGGGGTAAGTAGGGAAAGTGAGGGGAAATAGTGAATGGGAAAATCGGTGAAGTTGAGGGAAATGAGGGAAGTGGAAGTAAGGAAAATGAGGGAGTGAAAGTAGAGAATGTAGCGCAAATAAGGGGGTAGAATTAGGGAAAGTGAGAGGAAATGAGGATGGGGATGGAGAAATGAGAGGAGGGGAAGTTGTGGATATTCGTAGATGAAAAGTAGGGATAAGTGGGGCAAATTATGGGGGGAGGTAGGGGAAGTGAGAGGAAATGAGGGGATTGGAAGGAGGGGGTGAAAGTAGGAGTAATGCGGGGAAGTGAGGGGAGGCTAAGCAGGTGAAAAGAGGGGAAAAGCTCACAGGGGTAGTAGGAGAGGTGAGGAAAGGGAAAGTAGAGAAGATGAGAGGAAATTAGGAGAGGGTGTGTAGTAAGTGCAAGTGAGTGGACGTGGGGAAATATTGCAAATGAGAGTGAGTAGGGGTGGAGAAGTGATGACTGAAATAAGGGAAGTAGTGGAAGGGGAGTGTTAGCTGTGAAGCGTGAAGGGGAATAAGTAGAGGATGAAGAAGTTGGGCAAGGCCTTGCGAGGGGTGAAGTGAGGGGATGGGAAGTACAAGAATGTAGGGGGAGTAGGGGAGGAAATGTATTACATACTTATTATACTTCGATTAATTTTTAACACTTCATCAAGATTATCTAGAATTATTGTTCATTCTTGAAATATTCCAATCAAATACTTTTTTATTTTAAATCATCTTTTTTTTTTAATCTTCAACTAAAAATCTGTTAACTTAAAGATAGAACATTGAAACTTTAAAATTAAGCAAAGGAATACGAAACAAGATGATGCGAATTTTTGAATTTGCACAATTTCAACCCTTTCAATTCAAAAATTGTTTTTTTCTTAGTTGTGTTTTGAAATGCTCAATATTTTATAACATATTCAAATTTGAAAAAATTTCATTTTTAATGCATATTTCTCAAGTTTTCTAAGTCTTCAGGCTTGAATTTTACAAATTATTTTCTAATTTTTTCTTCGTTTCGTGTCTATTTTGAAGGCATTCAATTCAAAATTGTTTTACAACAAATCCTTGAAAGTGTAGATCGTACAGCTATCAAGCGTTTCAATCCGATATATACGATTTCGAAAAATTCGAAAAACTAGATAATGTGATACGTTTTGAATTAAAAACAAACAATTTGTGATATTTAAATCCAAAATTATTAAATTTAAGACTGAATAAAATTGAATCCAAACAACTTAGAATAC
Source organism: Andricus quercusramuli (assembly GCA_932178445.1). Lineage (NCBI taxonomy): Eukaryota > Metazoa > Arthropoda > Insecta > Hymenoptera > Cynipidae > Andricus > Andricus quercusramuli. The sequence continues at coordinate 112,660 of CAKNXH010058578.1, read as the reverse complement.
TTGAATTAAAAATTGAGGGGCCGGATGTAATAAGGGGCCATCCATATACCACACGGGTAGTTGAGGGGGGGGGGCGCCCCCAAAATAGCACGCTTGTCCACGAGGAGGAGCGGGGTTTTGAATTCAGATTTTCAGATTTATAAGAAAAGTACGAGTAATAATGTTGCTTGAAAAAAAACACAGTTTAATCAGCTAAATGTTCACGGAAAAAAGTGGATCGTTAGAAGAACTCTCTAAACCAGTAGTTCTAACTATTTTAAATTGAAACGCAGCTTTTCGTCGTTGAAGTTTATTAAAATTACTATTTTGTACTTAGGTGTATTGAACTGACTTTTTAAAAGTCAAATAGTAGGATGCAGTGCACCACTTAGTAACCGTCCAAACTCAGCGAGAAGAGTTACTATTTCGTATAGTAAGCCTCACTTCCTCGAAGAGTAACTTTGCCGATTTCGCATTGTACCGCATATATGTATATGTATATATGCACTGCACTTAATTTACTATTATTCTTACACAATTGCACGCACAGATTCTTACACATATGATCGCACGCTCAAAAAATTTGAAAAATCGCCCCTGCTGGGGAATCGAACCCTACCTAACTACCAAAAACCTGTCCTAAAACCTAAATCTGGCGCACGCGTTAGTCAAGTGAACTACGGAACCGCTCAGATTCTTCTGACAAACTCTCGGTCAAGCAGTTTCTCTGATCAAAACGTGGCCAGCTAAGAAATGATGATAAACGTTTACTTAAAATTTTTCAAATTAATCTCTTATATATGATATCTAATATTTTGTAAAGAGATTGGAACAAATATTTTTCATCATACCTCAATCGAAAATTCGACTTTCGATGCCTCCACAGGCATCTCAAGGCAAATGTTCGATTATCGATATATTGAAAAATGGTATGCATGACTCGGGCCGAGGTAACGATTTCACTCGTGTGATATCAGCCCTCGCTTGGATCGGGCAGCTAAATTCCCACTCGTGAAATCGTTGGCTTTCGACCCTCGTCACGCAATATACTATTGCTTGGAAGTTATTATTAGCAATTTATATGAATTATTATTAAATTATTGAAACTACAATTTTTAAAAAGTAAATATTTTGTATTATCGAAAATTAAGACTTGGAAAAATGTTTTCGAATGAAATTCTTGGAATTTTTAATTTGATTTTATTATCATCTCACTTTATTTGAAATGCAACATTCATTTACATAACATATATATGTATAAATAAAAAATAGTTCAAACATCGTAATAATTTATCAAATCAAAAGTCGAGATCACTATTTTAACATCAGACAAACGTTGCAGAAGTGATTCAAATTCTGATTCTTGTAGTAATTGAAATTATCTTGATAAATTGTGGTTTAAGATTTATTCTGCACATGTGTGGGCCTTTTTAGCATAGAAATACAGAAGACAAAAATTCTAAGAAATACCAGATTCTATTTAAAGTTTACTATAATTTCAATTTCGATCCCTCGGTCTTGTCGATTTTTTTAGAGTATTTTTGTAATAGAAAATCCCACACATGCACATAGAAATTATCACCAAAAAATTATAAAGCTCATTTTATTACCGCTCCTTTGGCCTCCTTGCTTTTGAAGACCAATAATATCTATATTTTCATAAAATATGTCCACCTGGACATAGTAGAGGAGGGGAGTCGTTAAAATTTCAAGACTGTCCCTGACGGGGGCGGGCCCCCGTCAAGAAGTTGTGAAACATTGTCTACGTGGTATATGGATGGGTCCTAACCACCTTAGCGCTCTAACACGCGGAGAAGTATTGTCCGCGGAGCAAATTTTGAAAATTGTACAAATGTGAGTATCGACAAGCCATACTTGTAGAGAATTTCATTGAGTATATTTTTTGCATGGCAATCAACAATCGGAATTTTTCGCCGAAAAATAATTCAATACGTTTTTGCGTTCAACTCGTCAGATATTGGCTGGAAATTGATATTCTCCGACTGTTAGAATCCCTGTAAAAAGGAGAGCATTGAAGTAGATTATATGGCATTGAAAAAATCGTATACTTCAATGCCTATAAATCCAAACAAATTCCGTATTTGTCCAAATGCGCTTCATGGCATTAGACAGTTTTCGTTCGAATCATTTTGAATCACACAAAAAAATTATGGCATTAAAGTGACTTCTTTGTGATGCCGTTGATTTAATGCCATTAAACGCACTTGAATGACCGTATCAGTTTAATGCCATGCAATGCCTTCAGCGATCGAAGGCATAGAATGGAACCAATGCCGTTCAATGCTGTTGAATTACCAAATAAGTCGAATGCCATTTAATGCTTTTTCCGACCGGATATATCGAATACAATCAATGCATTCGAATGCCGTTAAATCAACATTCGGACAAAAACGGAATTTGTGTTGATTTATAGGCATTGAAGTGTACAATTTTTTCAATGCCATATAATCCACTTTAATGCTCTCCTTTTTACAGGGATGTTTACGAAGTTTAAAAAACATTTCAGGGCCGTGAGGTGCATTTAAAGTAATATTTTCTTCGAAATCTTGAATGCATATTATGTACAAACGTAATAGCTATGTAAGGCAGTTTCGAATTTTGACAACGTCCAGTGAGAAAAATGTTGTCTAGGGATTAAAGAAGTTTTTCCAACAAGTTTCAGATCTTTATTCATTAGGAGAAAAAAGTGAGAGCGACGTGAAAATTATGTACGGCGCGCGGCTACAGCCTATTAGGGCGGCAAAATTTGGTGTGGGGGGGGGGGCAGAATTTTCCTGTGATAAATTTTGAAACATTTCGGATTTTTTCTAAATAGATACAGTCTGAGCGAAGTGAAAAAAATTATCATAAAGATTGACGGAAAATATGAATATTTGATCTAAACCCGAGTTTAACCCACTTCTGTAATTTATTGAGTAATTCAAAACATTACATAATTCATCTAATGAGTTTTAATTTTACAAACAAATAGAAGCGCTATACGGCAGACAATATTTGAGATTACTGTGGTTTCAAAACCGAGTATTTGATTTCTGTTAGCCTTTGGGCGGCAAATTTTTGTTTGCCTAGGGGTGGCAAATACCTTAATCCGCCACTGAAGTAGAGATATTGCTTCAGACGCTTATTTTAATTTTTGTAATGAGAGGATTTATCCTTGGCACGCAAGAAATATTGTCATTGTCAGAAATATAGGAATATAGCAAGTATAAATCGACACGAGTAGGGTTACCACCGCCGGGCATGAGATGCAATCTCCGGCTCTCCGGGCGAACGCAAATTTCTCCGAGCCACTGAGTTTTCCGGTGTGCAATTTTTTTTTCATTTTTAATCACGGAAGAAAGATGAGAGGCAATTAAAGAAACTGCAGTGGAACTCCGATGCGGTTTCGGAATCGAATTCAAACAATCTCTCTTTCTATCTCCACACGTTAGAAAAAGAGGTCCCACTGCTGATTCTAGTTTAGATTTCGACTTTTCCCCCCATACCATCCTAATTTAAGGATGTAGAGCTTTTATTTTGATCTTAAGAGTGAATATATATGATAATGAGCCATATAAACAATTTGAGAATCCCGCTTCACCCCCCTTCACGGAAGAAAAATCACCAGGCGTGAGGTCGGACCCACCCTAGAAACGAGTTTAAACAAATGGATTGTTTTTCTCGTACGGACAAAGAAGTCGAGTGCAGCACGCCGTACATAATTTTTACATCGCGCTCACTTTTTCCCCTAATGACTAAAGATCTAAAAATGTTTGGAAAAACTTCTTCGATCCCTAAGGAAAATTTTTCTCACTGGTAGTTGTCAAAATTCGAAACTTCTTTACATAACTTTTTCGTTTGTATATATGCATCCAAGATTTCGAAGAAACTATTATTTTAAATTCGCTACACAGCCCTGAAATGTTTTTTAAGCTTCGTAAGCACTCTAACAGTCTTAGAATATGTTGAAGAATGATACAGAAAATTTCCAAATAAACCTATTATGCATAAAACTGACTATCAAGACTTTCAATATGAGATTTTGCAGTTTTCAAAGATTTAATAATGAAATTCTCCTGACATGTTCATTTTAAAATTCGAAGCTGCAACATTGTGAAAACGTAATAACCTTCTAGAATTAAGAAATTTCAAAGTAATATTTTCAAACTGAAGCTTTTAAAGCAAAAAACTTTAGACTTGAGACCTCAACAAGTGAACTGTCAAAGAAAAGCTATAATTTGAAAGTTAAATTATACAAATTTTGAAGGCATGGATATATCTTTCTACAAAAAAATATGATTCGCGCAAAAAAATCGCAGTGATTTTCACTGTCCAACATTAGAAACTTTACCTGCAAAGTACAATTATTTTAAATACTTTGAAAATTATATATATGCTCTCTAATTAAGTACATATCCTCTACTAAATTCTTCAATAAGAAGTAAATTAATAATTTCTAATTGAGGGGTTGATGGGAAAAGCGGAGTAGAAAAGTCGTCGGAGTAAACACGAGTTGAGAACAATGCGGGCGAAAACGAGTTGAAAATAAAAAAGAATAACGAGGATTGTATCGAATATTATCACATAAAAGTGTAATACAATGATGGATTATAATATAATCTACCGTACTACTATATCGTTATATTATAATATACAATACAATCTTCGTTATTCTTATTTCTTTTGAACTCGTTTTTGCCCGAATCGTCCTTAATTCGTTTTTACTCCGACGATTTTTCTACTCCGCTTTTGCGGAGTAGAATGACTGTCCTCTGTTCGAATTACTCTCATGTGAAAAAATATGATGAATATTTGCATCTTATTATTATTCAAAGCAAATTAGAGGGGTAAGGGGGGAATGACTTATTATTCAAAGCAAATTAGAGAGGAGGAGGGGGCTGCCCCCCCCTCCTCTCTAATTTGATTGTTTGAATTTGGTTTTTACATTGTTTGAAGCTTGTTCTTGACGGTATTGTTCCGCACGTTCACTTTTCTTAGCAGTCTGTCGCTTGAGACCTTGCGATCGCGGGTGTGAAACGAGGGGTGTTGTGGTGGTGGCTCGCTCGGTTGGTTTGGCGGTATTCCGCTTTCTCCTTTCAGTTTTTTATTGTGCGAAGCACTCGTGACTTTTTTCTGAGACCAAGTTCAACGGACTTTATTATTTAAAGTGATATTAATTATCTGTTCGAGTGCCGACCCTTGAATACTAAAGTCGTAATGCTTACTCTGCTGAAAAGTGTTCTCAATTCAAATGAGTGATTCTTTAACAATTTTTAGTGTTTTTGTCTTTTCGGATTATTTTAAAGTAAAGTGATAATGCTAGGGCTAAGTATGATCGAATTTTCCTCAACGTTAGACCTGAACCAATAGTCATGTGCGCATGCGCGAAAATTGTCTTTAGGCCTTGAGCTGAAAATTTTAACTTTGGTCTCACTTTTCGCGGCGAATCTCGACTTGGGAACAGTCCAGATGTCAAGCCATCTCGAGCGCGGATAGCATTCAGATGGTTGACCATCTCCGACGTACAACCGGGTTGTGTATTCGCTGAGTTTTAACTAATGTTGAGCTTATATTCGGACTATTTTTGTATACAGTGCACAGGAAATATGCTATTTTACAAAAACAAAAACCAAATTTTTCTGTTGACAATTTTTCAGAAAATTATAAATTCCGGAGGTTGTACCTCTTAAACTGATATGCGATGAATAATTCTTTTTTCCAGTTTTATGAGGAAGATAATGCACTTCTGTTTCTCTTGAGAAGAATTTGAAGTGACATGCTCTGAAAATGGCCACATTCCGTGCCCATAATGCAGTGGCGGACTGGCCATAGGTTGGCATGCGGGAAACCCCGCCGTCGTCAACTATTGTGAGATTAGCGTGCAGGAATATGGCCTTCCCGCACTGTTTTCATTGAGTTAGTTCGGGAATTATTATTCACATGGCATGTAGTGCCATCACACGGCGTAGCCGGACAACGTAGCTGAATGCGCATATGTTTTCAGGACGCTCATGTCAAGCAGTTAAGTATCTGACCGAGTGGGTCACGTGACCGAATTCCGACCTTACCAGCACTTTTTTATTTGTCAACTTATTTTCACACGAAGCGCCGCACTGAGTTCAAAATTTAGGATGCTAAGTAAAAAACACTGAGAAAGGTGGCTCTGGTCCTAAATTTTAATAATCATGAAAAATGTTTTTTTGTGAATAATTTTTTTTTTCTTTTTTTCTGATTATTACAATTTAGGACCAGGCCCACCTTTCTTAGTGCTTTTTATTTATTATCCCAAATTTTCATCTCGATGTGGCTATTCGTGTGAAAATAAGTTGACGAATAAAAAAAGTGCCGGTAAGGTAGGGATCTGATCACGTGACCAACTCATCCAATGGCCTTAAATATGAATACTAATTCGGAAAGAAAGTTGCCGGGTACTCCGCCAAAAATTCAACCTGCAGCTGAAGCATCAGTTACCGAAAAACTGTTGCCTCCAAAATCGTTAGACAAATATACCTCTGTGTATTTTGAAGTGAAACTTCTTTTGGATCGGGAGTGACTTGAAAAAAACGACAGACCGCATCAGGAACGAATATCTCTCTGTCTCTCCATTACAAGTCTACTTTCTATAGTCTATACCTTCTCTCTCTGTTCGGGTACCCCTTTTGTGCGGCGAGTCGCAATTTCTCTAGAGATTCCTTTTCGATATCCCCACTACTGCCACGCTAAACAAAACATGTATATGCTCTCTTTCTGCACTCTCTTACTATGCGATCTCCTCAAAACTCATGATGATTCCTCACGACAAATTTCAAAGCTAATCCATGAAAGTTTCACTTCTCCCGCGTGGCCCCACTACCACACACTGGCTTTTTTCTTTTTAGTCTTAAAACAATCGTGGATCATTACTGATATGATTTCAGAAGAAAAACAAGAGGTGCAAGGCCTTTTGGGTTGAACTCAATCCAAGTGCCCACCGTGTAGCGGTAGTGGTACGGTATGACAGTTCACAGTTGCTTTTCCCCCTTATATTAGCGCAGGCGTACTGAAAGCAAGAAGCTAACATTATCAGAGAAAGAGCGTTGGCGTGAGAGAGCACCGGCGGCCGTCTGATCGGGGGCTGGGATTTGTGGTGTGCGGGGTAGTTCTCCGTATGGCGAAGAAGGGTTCCACGAAACCTTCAGTTACGCAAAAGTGGTGGGCACGTTCGATATCGGAAAACATCTCGCTGCTCGAGCACCATCCATTCAGTAAATTTAGTTCAACGAAAAAGGGCCAAGAGAGGTGCAGCCACTGCCAGAGGGATTATTTTCGACAAAATTTGAGAGATGTGAGACTAGAGTGACCACGAAAAGGTGGTTTTTTCAAAAAAAATTTCAAACCACTAAGTGCTGGAGAGGATATCGATGCGGCATGTCTTCCCTAGTGATCGCCGAAAAGGTGGGTGAACTATCATCCACGTTTCTAGAGACACTGACATTGTGAATGGTTACAAACCGGAAGTTGGTGCAGGGTCTTCACGCTCAGTTTATACGAATCAATAAATTCAGCATGCCGGCGAGCGATAGGGTTTGCGGCATACTAAAAATACCTTTCCCGACCCCGATCTATAGATACCACACTTCAGTGCTTAGGAAATGGGGGTGGTTCTCAAATTTTGGTTAGTTAGGACTGACAATTATTATTCAAAAGAGGTTTAATTTTAATTGAAACTGTAAATGTAGTCGCTCTCAGATGGGCTCTAAACCTTCATTTAGATTGGAGATGGTTTTGTTTCAAGTTCTGAAATTGGTTCAGATAAGGTCGGATTAAGATTTCTCGATAAGATTGTTCCTTATAGAAAGGAGTTGAGGATTTGAGAGGGTTTAGTTGTAGAGAGGGAGAGAGAAAACTTTAATTTATGATGTGATTTTGCTAAAGTAGATAGTTATTTTGCACTTCCTTCAGTTATTTTGATGATATATTTCAAGAGAATCGGGGGTGAAGTGATAACTGGATAATCAATGATTTAATCTCATGCACTCAGTTTTTCATTCATTCAGACCAAATTCTGAGTGACATTCATCAATTACAGCTAGTATCAATTCCTCGAATATGAATTCCAACTTCTTTTCTAAACTCCGATTTAAATTTTCTGAAAAATTTTTTATTAAACTTTTCACCTTAGCCCTCGAGCCCTTCTTGGTTCTTTTAAAGAAAGCTTAAACTTTTTCATCTCCTAATATCTTTTATCCTTCAATTCAGTCAACTGCATTTTCCTACACCCGATTTGAACTCAGGAAGGGTTCAATTGTTTTTTTTAATTGAAATAAAAGCTTGAAAGCGATTTGTCTCATTGGTATAATAATAATAATAATAATCATAGTAATGATAATACGAAAATTTGATTGTTAGAATCCCATTCTCTTATTGAGTATAAATATAAATTTAATTGTATTGAGACTAAAGTTGCTATATTCTCACCTACCAAATGTTGGATGTGCATGAAAGGGCACATATATTTATATGTATGTGTATGTAGGTTGAATGGACAGTAAGGGAAAAGGGGGTGAGCTGTGATAGCGGTAGCTATATGGTCATGACTCGTGACGTTTAACGATCGACAAAAGCCTGAAGCCACATTTTTGCAAGCAGCTTCTTGTTCTTTCCACTTTTAGCCCTATGATTGTTTTTTTCTCTCTCCTGAATTTGATATTTTATTACTCTAATTAAATCGATTGAAGGGACTGAAGAAGTGACATCTGGGTTCTCGTTTTAGTACCATACGTTAGGGCCAATAAAAACCTTTTTTTTAAATTTATCAATACTTCATTAGTATCACTGTCCTGAAATTTTAACATTATCATAATTATGAAATCTATTAATTATATTTATAAAGAATGCATTGAAATAATCAACCCTTAGCATGGGACTGTGACTTTTTCACACACACGTTTAATTTAAAAGTCAATTTTTGTAATCAATCCAAAATATAGAAAAATACACATTTTTAATCTAAAGGTTAAGGATCTTCGCCAAAAAAATGAAAAAATCTTCCAATAAGTTTCCAGATTTCCTGTAATTAGCCGCTTTACGTCAATACTGTTTTGAAGAGTTTCAAACATTTTGTTAATAATCGAAAAAATGGAAAATTGAAAAGTATGGAAAAAGTATAAAATAATATTTCTTGGCACATTCCCCCATTAATTTACAATAAAATTGATAATTAACCAATATTCGAATTCTGGAAGCTCACTCAAATAAATCATACAAAAAATAACTTGAAGTATGTTTCAAGTACATCAAGAATCTTTTTTAAGTGTGGAGATCTACTTGAAACTAATAATTGAATTAAAACAGCGAATTTGGAACCATAACAATTTAAATTTTTTTCATTAAAAGACTTGTATATACATTAGAATCTTGATTGTAGTATTATGAATTCTTTTCTCGGAAATTTCAGTCTGTGAAATTTAATTTGTTCTAAAAAAGTAGCATTTATTCTTTTGGAATATCGAGAACCATTTAGTTTTGCTAGCCCTAAATAAATTATTCCTACCAAGTACTTAATTGGAATTTGATGAAACTTAATATCCTTCGAAATTCTAACATTTACAGGCCCTGCATTTTCAAATTAGGAAAATCAAATTAAAACTATACTTCCTTAGAATATTTTCATTCGGCTCTAATTTAAGCCAGCTAGGAACTGGATTTAATGCACCTTTTTATATCCAAAGCACACCAATCATTAAGTCGATTATGTCTGTGAAGCTGAGTATATCTCATGCCAGAGACAGTGATCATAGAAAGATTAACTGATTTTTCAGAAAAAGCAAGAGACAGTAATTTAAATTGACTTCTCATGATAATGAGTCTTTTGGTCGTGAGTCGGTAGCTTTAAGATGAGTAATTGCTGCATAATGCAAAAAAACAAAGATCAAAGTGTGTAGATTTACTACTACACTGAAAGAAATTTTGTAACAATACTTGCTATTTCAATATTCATAATTGATATAGTCGATTACGATTTGGGGAAATCTTGTAGATATAAAAATTATTGTTAGCGTCCTTACGAAACTTTACAATTAAAATATGAAAACTTAATATCTTGAGAACAAGAATTGGTATATTCAATAGCAAAGATTGATAAGATCATAAGATCTTTGCTATTGAATATACCAATTCTTGTTCTCAAGATATTAAGTTTTCATATTTTAATTGTGAAGTTTCGTAAGGACGCTAACAATAATTTGCATATCTACACGATTTCCCCAAATCGTAATCGACTATATCAATTATTAATATTGAAATAGCAAGTATTGTTACAACATTTCTTTCAGTATATGTTCAAGATCGATATTTGCTCTCCGAATCTGAATCAGTGAGATTTTACTGTTCATCAGTGAAAATCAGTGGTATAGTCGAGGTCTAGCAGCCCTGGAGCCGCCAAGGTACTTTTTTCGAAGGCTTAAGAATTCAATTTTAAGATAGTACGGAACCCACTTTATGTCAGCAATACGTTATGAAAATATATTTATGGCAATGAATTATGGACGGACAAAAATAAAGTTGACGTGTTTCGCCAAAAAAAAAAAAAAAAAAAAGATGAATGGGGCTAGCTACCCTTAAACACTTTTTAGTTGGTGTCTATGATAATATACTCTTTCTATACACAAAAACAATTGTGAAAATAGTTTTATAACGAAGAAAGTAAAATAGAGTCCATCCAAGAAAATTACTAAATAAGTCTAAAATCGAGAAAAAAAATCCGAAGAAAATACAAAGAAGGTACACTAATAGAATAGCTGACAACGAATATTGAATCTTCCCTGTTGTTCCTGTTGGAATAATTTTAAAATGTACACTTTTATCAAATTATTATTTGTCAGCGATTCTATTATTGTACATCCTGTGATAAATTTCATCTTGCGAAAAAAACGAGGTGATTTAAACCAGGATATAAACTGGTCCGTGCAAAGATTAAACTAGAAAATAACAGCAATGACGTAAGTAATGTACGAAAACTTGCAATATAAAAACCCCAGAATCCGAAAGAGGATTCAGTCTAGTAATTTCAACAAAATTTACCAACGAAAAACTGCGATTCATTTTCTGATAGTTAGAGCTAGTGGTGTAGAGAGTTCTTCTAACGATCTACTTTTTCCCGTGAATATGTCAATGTGCGGAGAGAGATGAGAGATATTACATGAAGATGACTAACATTTAAGATAGGCCAGCTTTACCCAATACCCAATCAAAGTCACCCCTAAAATCTTTACTTTTCTCTCCCTATATTTCTACTTCAAGTACTATTTTCAACCCTCGGACTTTAGATCTGTGGAGGAGTTTACTGATCCCTAAGTCCATTAAGAAGAGAAATTGATCTCCTGGGCGACAGACATTTCTCCCAAGGGTAAAAAAATGTCTTAAGTCCTAGTAAATATAAACGAGGGTCATTTTTAGGTCATAAATATGTCGATTAATGCAAGAGATGTCTTTATATTATACTCAATAATATTTATAATGATTTTCTTGTGAATAATAATTATTAATAATATTAATAATATTAATATTATTGAAAGCCAACTGAAATAAGGATTACAAATATTTCAGAACAAGGGCAGTATTATTTTACATTTATAAGAAATATTCTTGGTAAAAGGTTCCCAGGTTTGTCCAACTACTTTCACATTGAAAGCTGCACCTCTTAAAGATAAAGAAAAAAAAAAGTAATACAAAAATTGACAATTTTCATAATCAAATTTTCTAATATATTGTGTTATCTACGAAGAAAATTAAAAGAACTGCTTCGAAAATGGAAAAGCGTAGAACATGTGCTCTTTCCAGCATTTAGTCTTAACAAACTTCTCAAAATTTTCTGTAATCAAAATGTATTTGTACATAGTTAAATTTTGGAAAAATGTATGTATAGTTTCATCACAAGATCCATTCGTATTTATCCACAAGATTCATGTTTTCAAAACAATTTTATATTTTCAACAAGAATTAGTAATAATATTGAGTTCTGGTAGACAAAAAGCTGCTTGAGCTATGACAGAATTTTATCTTCTGAACTATATTATATATTCTTAAAGCTTTGCAGGCATAGTTTCACGCGAAGAATAAATTTCTATTCCAGAAAATTTTATAACATTATTTTTAACAATAATATTTTTTATTTACTACACTTTTTGTGTTCTGTAGCATTATTTGTATCTAAATTTCGAATAAGGGTGTATAATTTGTACTACATAGAAGGAAAGTCTAGTATCAGTTACAAATTGTTTACAACGCTAAATTTATATTCCATATAACTAAAAAGTATTCAATTTTAGGGTGAGATTGGTTTTGATACATTATTTATAAGAAGTGATTTTTCTGTTAAATTTTACAGTCCATTGTTTTTCAAATCTACGTTTATCATATATTGAGTTAAATAGGGAACTAAACACTTTTTGCTGGTCTTTTACAAGTTTTATCATTATACCACGAACTAATATCCACACGTAGTTCAGTAAAAGTTTAATGATGTTTGCCACTTCGCATGAGTTTCAAAGCAAATTATTTATCGACGTTCAACTTACTGTCTAATAATTTAAGGTAGATAAGAACTCAATTTGCTAGGAAAATCTAAACATTATCAAAATTATTATGAAATTCAATAAACTGTAAAATGAAAAATAATAATGTTGCATATATTTTTCTAATTTGGCAAAAGTGTTATTTTTGTTTGATACTTCCAAAACATTTTCATTGACTTCAATTCTCACAAACGAAATTTTGTTAAAATCAATGTTGAAGAAACTGTTACAAGAGAGAAATTGCATGTACCATTTTCTACCGTGCAAACCATATTACTGACGTGTAGTAAATTATACCCTTGTGGATATACTATATCTTGAAAGTGGAGCGTATACTGTCATTATTTTTCATATATATGTGGAATAAAAAAAAATATGCTTTCAGGTTCTAGATATAGATTATGTGGTCCATATCTCTAAAATTGGTTATAACCTTATCAGAGAATATTTTTGAAATGGAGTTTAATTGAACAGATTAAAATCCATAAAGATCTATTAAAATTATTAAAATTTTTGAATTCATCCAATAATTTTAAAACAACTTAAGTTACAATAATAATATAATAATAATGTGACTAAAAATAAGAGCCAATATGGACATTTCTTTCTCATGTATGAATGCAATGTTAAATATTTACTCCACACGATTTTATTTTTACTCAAGTTATTATTTTATTATATCATTCCGACTCCCCTTTTCAGAGTCTATTACTTTGCTTCTTTTTACTGTATTTTAATGATACCTTATTTTTTCAAAAATAATTTTTAAAATTTTTACATTGATCGCTTTTCAGTCTTTTGTTTCCTCATAGAGGAAACTTTGTAATGGTAACATTTTCCAAATTTTTTATATTCATTCAATTGACCCTTCCTCAATTCAAAAATGTCGTACTCAAAACATCAAAAAAGTTTGCTGTCATATTTTTCTGAATTAAAAAAAATTTTTTTTTTGCGTAGATGTTGCAGGTTAAAGATAAGTAATAACGATCAGACACGAAAAAAAGTGTAAGCTGCAGGCCGATTGAATTACTTAAAATATCACATTTCTCACTATTTCTGAAACTGATAAATTTAATTCATAAAATATGAATAATCTGTGAAAAAAAGTTATTTTCTAGCAATTTTTCATTGGTTCCAAAAGATGTGATTTAAATCGAAATATTGGCATAAAAACTGTAATATCTCTAAAGATAATCAGCGAATCAAAATTTTCTTGAAAGTAGCACAGGAGCCCTATCTGATCAATTTGTCCTATAAATTGTAGAAAATTCAGTTTAATATTGTAGGCTACAGGTCGGCTGAACGGATAAAAATCGACTTAGGGGTATCAAAATGAAACAACTTTTTAAATTATTAATGAATAAAAAATTTCTTGAAAAATGACAGTAAAGCAGAGTTAATTGATCGTGAAATTTTTCAAAATAATCGGTTGAATATTGTACATTAAAGTTCGAGTGAACCGTTAAGGAATCGAATTTTCGACATAAAAAGTGAAATATTTCCAGAAATAAAGTATGAATCGAAATTTCCTAATAAACAGAAATGAAGCTTTATGTAGTCAATCAATTCTTAAAATTTTAGACGAATTGGTTGAGTTTTGTAAGCTTCAGGTCGACTAAACGATAAAAATGATATTTGAATCTGCTGTGTCCAGTTTCTAAAAAATGGGCAGTTTGTATGCACAGAACCTAGTTAGTGCTTTAGTGCCTTTTTATAAATTCCAAAAGTAATAGTTCTCTATTCTGGGCCGTTTGATATTCTGGGCGTATTCGTATACTATTCTATATAGAAACTACATATGCGATCCTGAGTGGTGACATGAAAAAACGCATCCGATTCTGGGCCGCCCAGACCCGAGGCCGGCTTACAATCGGTAGTTGAGTGTACATATTTCTGGAACTTGAATTTCCAGTAGTTCAAAATTAATTTTCCTGTTTGAAGCTATACATATTTCTCTCATAGTAAATTACCAAGGTGACAAACACACTAATTAAATCATTCGACTAGAAGTCGTCATTCTGTTTGTCGCTGGAAAAATAAAACGAGTAATTGCGTTAATAAATGCTACTAAAGTTACAACATTATTGTGCACTAGTTTTATTATGAGCAAGCAGTATGACAGTTGTTTCAATCGCGAGTTCTCAATTTTTATTTTTCAGTTAAATACCTATTATATTTTTGTGAATTAAATTAAATTTTTTGGGATTTCAGTCACACTTCACGAGGCACAGAACGCGTCGTCTAACGCGTCGTGAAAAATGGCCCATTCATGTGGGCTTCTTCCTGGTCTACGTCTTCGTGCACATAGTTTCTTCATCCACAATTCCACCACCAAATTCTGTTACTTCACCCAGTGGACCATTGTCAGCAGTGCTGCCAACAGCAACGTCTTCACCTATAAATCCGGTTCCCTCAGAACCTGGAAAAGGAAAAGGTCAGAAAGAAGAGGTGCCAGGAACTGCAAGGGAGCGAACAAAGGAGGAAAAAGAAAATGTAAATACGAAGGAGGAGGAGAAAGATAAGGGGAATGATAATAAAAACGGAAAAAATAATAAGAACGTAGATGATAATAAGAAGATAAATGATAGTACAAAAGAAAATGGGAAAGAAAATGGAAAAGAAAGTGGGAAGGAGAATGCGACTGGTACCAAGGAGACAGAAGGAAAAGAAGAGAATGGAAGCAAAAATACAGGAATGAAGGAAAACACTTCTGAAAAAGGTCCCAATTCTACGGTTAGTAGAGTTTAAGAGATATATGTGGGCTTCCTAATGAAAAGGGCCCTTCTCGTCGGTATGGTGTTAGGTATAGCCGGATAAGTTATTGGAAATATTATACATGTTGTATGTTAGTGCTTTTAGCTGAAAATTAGTATTTTTATAACAGAATTTTAATTCAAAATCCTAATTTTTGGAAAAAACATAAAATTTATCAAAATTGTATGTTGTGTTAGTTTTTTTCACCGAAATTTACCGTTTTTAAATAAAATATCCCTTTTGGGTATTTTGAAATAAAATTATTATAATTTAAACAAGATTTAAAATCTTGTAACATTTTTTGATTATGTTAGTGTATTTCGTCGAAAATTAGCATTTTTGTTAACAAAAAAAAAAAAGATTCCAAAGCCGATTCCACTTTTTTGAAATATTAAGTTATGCTAGCGTTTCACATCAAAAGTTTTAGCATTCTAATACAAAAATCATTATAATATCCATTATTTGAAAATAAAATCCTTAGATTCCGTAGAAGATTTATAATTCTGAGACATTTATTTCCATGTGTTTTTTTATCGGAAATTATTAGTAATACGCCTATAATCTCAGTGGAAAATGTTACCATACCCTAAAATGGTCTGATTATTAGTTATCTTCTTAGAAATCTAATGATCGTTGTGAAAAGCCTAGAAATCCCAGGGACGTGCCCTTCTTTCAATTTAATCTTTCAATTGAAAAATTGCGTCAGACAACAAAAATGGCGCACGTAGCGCGAAAGAAATATTTTTCGTGAATTCAATTATTAATTAGATAGAAGAAAATGAAAATGGATATATTTTTTTACTTAGGAAACTTTCTTTACATCGACGATGCCAACCACTGAATACTCTTCAACTATAAGGCCTAAAAGAGTTGGTTGTTCTGCGCCAGCAATCGAACAATTTCCGAGGCCGTTAATGGGTCCCAATGTCAGGAAACACGGTGGTCTTATCATTCATCTTCTAGTAGCAGCCTACACTTTTCTTGGTCTTGCTATTGTCTGCGATGATTACTTTGTTTCTAGTCTCGACAGAATTTGCGAAGGTAAGATTCTGTGAAACCAGAGTAATTTTGTTCCACGAGTTTGTTTTTTAAATTCCAATACCTATTTTAATTTGAAGTATCAATATTCGATTTCCAGTTAAAATACTTTGAGGGTTCAGGGTAAATAAATTTGCATGTTTGAGGGTTTGAAAATTAAAAATATCAGCAAGAAAAAGCAGTCAGGTGATCATCCATAAGTTATGTAACATACTTTTTGACATTTTTTTTATTCCGCCCCTTCCCCATGTTACTACCCGAGATACTTGAATTACCATTCCTTTATAAAGTATAAGACAAAATATGTTACACATGTATAAAATTATCAGAATTACCAAAAAATAAATGAACGCTGTCGTTTTTACTCTTGAAGGTTGAAGAATTTTCAATTGCAAATCTATAAAATTACATAAAGTTCAACTTAAAATTTTCAAATTGAATAATTTTCAATTTGGAATCTTCAAAATATTTAAAAATTTAAATTTCGAAGAATTTTTATTGTTCGTCTTCAAAATCCAACTAAATATTTTTAAAAACATTCAAAATTGCATCATTTCAGCAATTATAAGTTTAGTTTAAAAATTGGAGAATTTGAAGTTTTAAAAAGTTGAAATTGAAGAATTTTCATTCGTACGTCTTCAAAATTCAACTATTAAAAAAGGTTCAAAATAACACAATTTTCAAGCATGAATCTTGAAAATTGAATCATTATCAATTTTATATTCTCGAAATGTGTGAATTTACAATGGTTACTCTTCAAAATTGTAGAACTTTGAATAAAGATAAGATTTTAAATAAGAATTTAAAACTCTTGACTTGTGATCTTAAAAATCATTCAAATTTAAGGATTTTGATTTATACATATTTAATATTGACGAATCTTCAATTGTAAATCTTAAAAACTGAAGAATTTTGCATGATAAATCTTCAAAATTGAACTCCATATTCCAAGATAAAACTTTCAAAATCACATAGTATTATACCATAAAAATCCCAAATTAATGAACGTTCAATTGTAAATTTTTAAAACGGGAGAATTTTATATTAACAATTTTTTAAATTTACGAGTTTTCAATTGCAAATCTACAGAATTTATCTATTTGAAAGAAGCGTTCAAAAATACATACTTTTAAAACATGAATTTTGAAAATTGAATGATTTTCAATTCTATATCGTCAAACGTGTAGAATTTTTCAATACAATTATTCATAATTGCAGAAAGTTGAATTGTATATATTTAAAATTAAAAAGTTTTCAATTTTGAAAATGTAAAATAAAAAATGCAAGTTTTAAGTCTTACAATTAAAAGTTCTTAATCCTGACGATTTACATTTCAAAAATTGGATAGTTTTTATTGTAAGTCTTCCAAATTGACCCTTTTTAACAATAGCAACAAACCATTCAAAATTACATCATCCTAATTGATGCACAGTAGAAATTAAAGAATCTTTAATTGCAAATCTTCAAGATATACCCATTTCACAATTATTTTCAAAATTTCATGATTTTAAGCTATGAACATACAAAATTTTAAATATGTATCGTCAAAATGGATTAGTTTTGACAATTGCAAACATAAGAAGGACTAAAAATTCGACAATCTTCATAAAAATATTTGTTTTTAATTAAATAAAACGTTTTTCCAACACATTTTTTTCATTTAACCAGGAGTTAAATTTAAAAAAATGTTGTCATCAATTAAATTGTGCAGTACTTTAAATGGAGCATGTATTTTAATTTAATAATTAGGCAATCACAGTAAGAATCATGTGATAAGCCCATGTGGTGAGATATTTGTGCTACATTTTTTTAATTACTACGTCACACATCTCCATTTATTTATTCATTCTAAACATTTTGAGAAACAATAGCGATCATAATGAAAACTAGTTAAAATCTAGAAAAGTAGATGACCAAATCTAAGGGTGAATTTAGTAAATAATACGATGCAAAACCACGTAAAAAATGTTGCATAATTTTGAGGGTAGTAGTCATTTCAAAAATTGTACAAAGGACCTTGTTTCTACAGATATTTTTTTACAGGACGATGGAAAAAAATCAAACTGTTAATCTAATTATACCGATATTGAAGTTTTTATAGCTTTATTACAATATTCTATTGTAATTGTACTAAACTTTATAGCTATAATGAAAATTTAAATATTGTAAGTGGTTAAAATTAATATGTTTTTAAATCTAAGCCTAGAGAAGTAACAAGTTTATAATTTGGACCATATTAAGTCAAATCTTTCTAGTACTATAGTGTTGACAAATGTAGAAATTTGAAATGTTGAAAATTTTTGAAAGAAATCTTTGAATGCAAATAACTTTAACTGTTATGCATTCATAAATAAATAATTTTATTTTGATGTTATGTTGCTAATTATAAATATCCATTGGAAAATATTAACAAAAGTGATTCCATATTTCAGAATTGAGACTTTCTCCAGACGTAGCAGGAGCAACTTTCATGGCCGCAGGATCCTCTGCACCAGAATTGGCAACGGTTGTAATAGGAGTCTTCTTTGCGCAAGACGATATTGGAGTAAGTTTCATTCAGGAAGAATACAATTATTGATTCTGTGTACTAATATAATTCTGTAGTCTACACAATAAAGGAGAATATTTTGTTAATTCTTTGATGAAATCTTTCTTTATGTGCAACATATTACAAGATTTCATTTTTAGAGACTAATATTTTCACTTAACTCTATGGTATCTTCCTTTTTATATATGTACTTATTTTATCTGACAATTATCATAAACAGGTGAGTGGAGTCATCGGAAGTGCAGTTTTCAACATAATGTTCGTGATATCCGTTTGCGGTTTATGCACAACCACGGTATCCAAACTCAATTGGTGGCCTCTTTGTCGCGACTCCTTCTTCTATGCTGTTTCAATTTTAGTCATGCTTGGCACAATATTCAATGAGATTATATCATGGTGAGCAATTTCGAATTACTCTATTTTAATTAATTATTACAGGTACATACTTTTAATACAACTAATATGATCTATTTTCTCCTTCAGGCCAGAAGCTCTGTTCATGCTCATCATGTACGTAGTTTACTGCGTAGTTTTGTCGTTCAATTCTTCTTTGGAACGTTGGGCAAAATCATTAAATATTCCTTTCCTTCCAAAAGACGAAGAGCCCGCTGAACAGAGCGCCTTAGTAACTTATAGGTCATTACAAGAAGAAAGGGTATCTTATACTGCCCCTACAAACGCAGCCACTGCTCCTGTCCCAGTTGATCCATGGAAAAGTCCAGTTGGTCAGTTGAAAGTCAATGATGAATATAATTTCAATTTATTTAACATTTGAAAAGAAGAGAAGAGGATCATGTTTTATCAAATTTTCTTATTATAGAAAGTGCTATGCAAGCATGGGACGATCCTCAGTCACAGGATCCCTATCAACAACAGCAGGATCCGTATCAACATCAGGATCCATATCAACAACAGGATCCATATCAACAACAGGATCCATATCAACAGCATCAGGATCCTTATCAGCAAGAGCAACAAATACAGCCCCAACAACAACAACCACAACAGCAACCACAACAGCCGCCAGCACCAAAACCACCACAATACTACAAAGCGAAAGAATACGATCCAAATGAGGTTTCTCCATTAGTAAAACCAACTGATGGTAGCAAATTTAGATTATTTTCATGGGCACTTGTCTATCCTATTCATTACACGTGTAGAAAAACGATGCCTGATGTCCGACAAGAAAAGTACCGGAGGTTGTACCCTTATACATTCTTTATGTCCATGATCTGGATCAGCTTTTATAGCTACATCATGGTCTGGATGATCACCATCATAGGTAAAAAGAATATTTGTTTGAATTAGAATCTTATCTTTCCTTATTATTTCATCGGGTTTCGTGATTTGTAAAAATGGTTGAAAACTTATTTTAAATGTGTCATAAATCTTATTCTGTTTTGTTATAAATTTAGGTAGTACACTCGGAATTCCTGACACCGTAATGGGTTTGACTTTCGTTGCTGCTGGTGTAAGCGTGCCTGATGCACTTTCGTCTCTAGCTGTTATTAAAGAGGGTCTTGGGGATATGGCCGTCAGTAATGCAGTTGGAAGTAACGTCTTCGATATTTTAGTTTGCCTTGGTCTTCCATGGTTCATACAGACCGCTATCGTTAGCCCTGGGTCATACGTCAATGTGACTAGTAGAGGTATTATTTTTTGACATCTTACTTTAATTTCCATTAGTTCTTCAAACCAATAAGGTTCTTTTTTATTTTACAAATCTACTTCCAGGGTATATATATATATATATATATATATATATATCTTTATATATATATATATATGTGTGTGTGTGTGTGTGTTTGTGTGTATGTCTATCCTGAAACAATAGTTGCACTATATCCATATCATGACCAGGATTGAAAAAATCGATTAATATTGCAAATTTCTCTAACTTTTAGGTCTGACTTATTCAACCTTATCTCTTCTCTCGACGGTGGTGTTTTTGGTTGTAGCGACTCACTTGAATGGATGGAAATTGGATCGTCGGTACGGAGTAGTGCTGATGGTTTGGTATTTGATTTTCATAATCTTCGCTTCATTATACGAGCTGAATGTGTTCGGTCAGATGAACCCACCAGTTTGTCCCAGCCTGTACTAATTTCACTTCACCGTAGTCTCAGTTTCGCAGATACACTACTCATGAAGTACGAACAGGTAGCTAATATAAATGCAGATGAAAGTAAATTCGAAAAAAAAACGCAAAGCCAGAACCAAATCAGCAAACTAAAAAAAGGAAAGGACGCCAAATAGAGTGTAACTCAAATCGGAAGGAAAGGATGTCAAATAATAAGAAAAGGTATGTAGAATAAGAAAAAAGGAATAAAAAGACATATAAAGGAGGAGCTGCCAAGGAATTGAGCCACGCAGGATCGGCGCGTCGACAAAAGGAGCTTATCAGAGTTAGTTATTCGAGTGGAGTCAGTCAAGAGACAGAGAGAAAGAGAGAGAGAAAATATAAATAACAATATTATATAGTTACTTGTTACTTCATTTGCAATTAATCCAAGCGACAGCATCAGGCGTCAAGCTCGCATAATTGGACGCTTCACATACGTACAAAGTATAAATGATTCCAACACCTTACTGTGGCGCGGTTCACTTCAGAAAGTGTAAGTAAATTCGTACCCCCAGGGTTGCTACAGGTCAGGGAATTCCTGAGAGTCATGGAATTTAAAATTGGTCAGGGAATGTCAACGAAAATCTGAAAGAGTCGGGGAATTATGGATAAACTGAATTTGAAGTTTAGAGGTCATCCACAAATTACGTAAGGCACTTTCCTGAAATTTTCAAACTCCCCCCCACCCATAAAAAATGTAACTAAAATTTTATACATCAGAGAATGATCATATATATGTAAAGGAAGAAAGAAAAGAAGAGATGTTGATACTAAGTAATTCTTTAAATTGTATAATTTCATAATGTTTTTCGTTGACAAATCATCTTGTGGTCAACTTTTTGATTATTCTGTTAAAAATTCAAGAATTTTATTAAGAAAATCCTTCTCTTTTTTGAACTATTTTGATAAAAATATAACTATTTGGTTGGAAATGAACTTTCTTGTTAAAAAGTCATATTTTTGGTTTGAAAATTCTTCTGTTTTTTTCTTCTTAATTCTTCCTAATGGCATTAGGATTTAATATTATTGATGACATTTATTTCTCCTTTTGACTGAAAAATTCGTCTTTCTTGGTTTAGAAATTCATCTGCTATAGTACAAATAACACTATTTCTGATTTTATATTTTTTGTTGAAAATTTTTTTATTTGGTTGTACATTTAAATGTTTTGTAAAAAATTTGTATTTTCTGCTTGAAAATTAAACAGTTTGGATGATACTTTTCAAATATGAATTTTGTAAATTGAATGATATATAAATATAATATATGAATGAATGAACTAATTAATAGTTTTGAAAATTCCCAAATTATAATTTTGTAATTCGGATGATTTAATTTGGAAATTTCTCCAATTTAGAATTTAATTCATTCACTGAAAAATCTGTCTTGCTTGAAAATATTAATGTTTTGTTGAAAACTCTTCTTTTTGATACGCGACTGAATCGGGTTTAGTTGAGGATTCAAGTGGTTTCTTGAAACTTCATAGTTTTTCATTGAATTTAACGGGTTTTAATTGAAAATTATCATATTTTTTGTTGGAAATAAAAACTGTTATACAGAAAATATAATTATTTCATTTTTGGTCAACAATTTATCTTTTTCGTTGAAAAACTAACTATTTGATTAATTTTAATTAATTCCAATTGAAAATTAATTAATTAAAATCAACTATCAAATCAAAACGGTGAATTCGTGAGAAACGGTAAGATTGTACCAACCTCTCTAGCCCCCAAATCGTCCTATGTGATTTGTGGATTGCCCCTTATCAAATTCTGTACGACATTTGTCACTAAAAGTTTCTAAAATGATTTTATAAACAAATTATTGAACTCCTAGATGTAAGGTTGTTTTTATACCAGAAATAAAAATTTACAACGATCGGGTGAAATGAAAAATTGGTCAAGGAAGGAGGGGAAGTTTTGAATTTTGAAAATTTTTTGAAATTTTGTGGATTTTCTGGCAACCCTGCTAAACCCCGGACCACAGTTACATGTGATAAATCTATATGTAATTCCCTTGGAAATGTACAAGCGAATTTTAAGGAACCGTGGCTCCAGTTGTCCTGCTCGATGATCTTCGAGGCTTATTATTTAAGGGGAAACCGAAACATCGAAAATGATTAGAAAGTTCCGCAAATGTCAAATCGTATTTGTGTAAAGTTAATTGAGAAAGTATTTTAATTCTAATGAATAATTTCAATGAGTGATACCTATAAGGTACTATGCAATTTGGTGCTATTCGCTGGTATTCTGGAAATTTAGAATATAGTATGCTAAAATTTTAATAACTTTAAATAATATTGAAGACAGTAAAATTCAAATTTAACGTAGAGTTCACATATTTAACTCATATCATGTAAACACCACTGAAATATGGTTAAATCAACTGACTCAAACCGATTTTCGAGTAAACTTAAAATGTTACTGAATACAAGGACAATTTAAGCCTAATCGATCTAAGTTCGCATTGCGTAATAATTTAACTGAATTGTTAGCAAATTTATTCCATAGGATTCAAACTTCAAAATCGATCGAATTCTCAGATTTTTTAAACTGCATTCAAGGCGAATTCAAGTTTAATATCGCAGAAAATTACCCTGAAACAATAGTTACACCATATCTATATTAAAACTTAAATAAATTAAATTATTAACAATTCATTGAACCGAATTAATATTAAAATATTAATTCAACTGACCTAAAATGAATTTGACTGAATTCTACTCAACTGAAATAAACTGTACTATTTCTGAATTCTACAGTCTAATTCTATACTGAATTCAAGTGAATTCTAAAGAATTTCAAGAAAAGGAACTGAATTCGACTGAATTCTACTAAATCTGACGAAATGCAATCGAATAAGAGTAAACTGTGATGATTTCAAGCGAATAGAACTGAATTTAAGTGAATTCTAGTGAATTCAAGTGTACTTAATTGAATATGTAGTAATGAATTCCGTATAATTTTACAGAATTTCAGTGCAATAAACTGAAACTGACAGAAATACAGTGAATTCTACTAAATTTGACTCAATTCAACTTGAATATACTAAACTGTGGTGAATTAAAGTAAACAAAACTGAATTTAAGTGAAGTCTACTGAATTCAATTGTACTTCCTTAAATTATATAGAATTTCAGTGAAATAAACTTAATTTGACAGAATACCAGCGAATTTTACTGAAACTAACTGAATTCTGTTGAACTCGCAGTACTCCTGACGAATTTAAGTACAATTAATTCAAGCAAATCCACGTGAATTCTAATGAATTAGAATAAAATAATAAATTGTACTACTTTAAAATTAATTTAGAAAGTCGGTTCTAGTGAAGTCAGCTGCATTCGTGTAAATTCAACTGAAGTGAACTCAAATGCATTCCAGTGAAATCGAATGAACTAAAAATAAATTCAGGATGATTTAAACTCAATTCTGAGTGAAATGAAATAATAAATTTCTATCAAAGTGAATTTACAGCGATGGAAACAGTTTCATCTGATTTCAAAAAATTGAATCAAATTCAAGTTCGACTTAAGTTGACTTAAGTGCATTTAAGTTGTTTGGAATTAATAGATAATATAATGAATGTATCAAAGGAGAAATTTTCAAAGATGTTATAAATTCTTGAAAGAAAACTTGATCCAAAATATTTCATATGTAGACTGCATTCATTTCAAATCCGACAGGCAGTCGCTCAAGTCACATAATCATTAGCCACTCAAATATGTTGACGAGAGCTTTTTTTTTTTGTTTGAAAAGTGAAAATTCATGTTTTCTTCCCAAAACGAAACAGTATACCAAAAAAGTCAAAGAAAAAAAAATTGTTTCTCTAAAAAGGTTCTAGAAAAATGTTGAAACTTTTTTCTATTTTGCGTTGTTTTCGATGTTTTCCCGCAAATATGTATCAAATCCTGCAAGATTTTTTTTTCTCCAAGACACAGTTTTATAGCATGATAAAAAACCAGAAAAGCCTCATTTAAAAAATTTAACTATTGAGAAAAAATAAATTTCAAAGGTTTTTATAGATATTTTCGCAAAAGTGTCGAAAATAACGTGAGATAGCAGCAAATCTTAAGAGACATTTTGCTAGAACTTTTTTAGAAAAACATTTTTGTTACTTTGACGCTGGCTCGGACACATCAGACTATCATGAAATATAATCTTTACATGAGGATATATTGAAAAAAATATTTTAAAAAACTGTGAAGTTTTTGAGTAAATTAGCTCTAAATTTTTTTAGTAAATCGACAGCCATTTCATTAGTTTTAAACTTATTTAAACTTTGGAAATGATTTCTGAAGATAAAAAAATATCACACTTTTATCAAAAATGTTGACCATTTTTTGATAGTTTGCGTTTTTAATTTTTATATTCAAATACTCATAACTTCGTAAAAAAATATATTTGAGTGGCAAATGATTCTGCGACATGAGCATGCACTGCCTGCCCGATTTGAAATGAATTCGGTCCGTAGAATATTTAATTGGTTGAGTCCATTTATTAAAATAATAAAATAATCTGATATCTGATGTCTATATCAAAATATCTAGCTTGGTTAGAAAACAATTAATAAAAAATCAATTACAATTTAATATTTTCGATATGCAAAGAATCAATCGTATCGCTGCTTTATCGCAGGTCGACCCTGCTGGCTCTTTTCTATAGCCTTTAGTTAATTGAACGTTATCGAGGATGAATTATATAGTATATGTGTCGTTCTATAAGAAAAAAAGTCCATTTTTTATCGTAGTTTCGGAGATATTCACGCTTTTGTAAACAAGGGTAAACAATATCGATTTTGGGTTTTCAAAGGGAAGTCATACTTTATCATCATGCTCTATCTAAATAAATCATGATCTATCTATTGACATTATACTTATGTATCATAAGTGAACGTAAGTGGGTAAATTTGATGTTTGGAGAAAAAATATAAACTTATTTTACACGCCCAATTTAAATGCGCTTTTCTAGAAAAACGGGTTTCCAAACTTCCAACTTCAAAAGTGCCCCCGGTTCCTCGTTTTTCAACCTAGATATTAGAGGGTTTGTTTGAGGCCTGAAATCCTTTTTTGTGGAACGTCACATATTATGTATCTACACGGGAAATAGCTCGATGTCGTTTATATATTTATAACGATCGTTAGTCGTTAAAAAGTATCGGCAGCCAACGGGTGGTAGGAAATCGATAAAATTACAGGTAGTAGCTTACTTAGGAAAATTCCGAAGATCGCCTGTTTCCCTTGCATTGTCTTTTGATATCTTCTCACGGGAACTCATCGATTTCAGACCGCCCGTATGTGACCAAAGTTTATATTATGATATTATAATTAATATATTTATATTACATACACTTAATGTATGATCATATAGTGTATGCCTGTACTACTTATTCCTCGCTAGTTCATTTGTGAGCTGTTTAGATCCCTCAGCTAACGGGATAAGTCGATGAGTCATTTTTAACAATAGAAAATTTTCCGGTTAAACGTCCCCTTCGTCTCCGTAACTTCAGATTCTTCTAAATGAAATTCCAATTATGTATAATGGTAACACCTTGGTCTTACATTGTGCTCAGTTTTCAACAAAATGTTCAGAGGAAATAAATGTTTCATAACTATAGATATACTTAAGGTCGATGTCCCAGTAATCGCCATGGTCATAATAATCGCGAAACTTGGTTATGATTTGAATATGTCGTTAAAAATATTTTAAAAGTATCATTTCACTATGGAACCCATTTATTTTCAGAATTTTATAGTATCACCTGGAACTTAAAATTAGAAAAAAAAACAAGAAAGTTACCTTCGAGATTACTGAGACTAAGGTGACGAGTACTGGGACTTTTACCTTATGTTTAGTAAATCAATGTTAAATTTTCAAATTATTTTAAGGGACGTTTAATCGATTCTATTTGTATCCATTTTTATAGTTGTGTTTTTATGCACAGTTTTTAAAGATCGTCAATATATACGCGAAAACGAAGCGCTGAATTTTCTAATGCCAAGTTAGGATCTGGTCTCAGGAATCGAATTTGGAAGATTCTGGAGTTCACCAACGACATCGGGTTGCAATTCTTTACCGGGCACTTCCGAGCTAGTTTATCGTCTCATTGGTTATAATTGAAATAATTTCTGATAGTTTATGATAATTTGTCAGATTTTATTGTATATTGTTGAAGTTGAAAAGAAAATATAGGATGAAAATTGGAAAATGAAAAATGAAAGAGGAGTGCGAAGCTCTCGATCGAAGTAAAAAGGCTCCTCATGCGATCGCGAGTTTTATGAGTATGCGAGAAAGACAATAATTAACGCAGCCTTAACCGATGAAAGTATCTACAACTGCGGAAGGCTGCGCGTTCCTTGAGACCTTCCAAAATCTAAAACTAGATAATTTTTTTTTTTAAATGTTCGTTTTCACAGGATGCTTTTATTCTTTCGACCGCGAGCTCCGATTGTTGAAACTGAAAAATACTTCTGTGAAAATGTATTGTATCAAGAAATTTTTTTTCTGATAGAAACTAGAAAATTAATATAGGATGTAAGTTTCATCATGTTACTAATCTCTCATCGACTCAGATTTTCGATAAGCACAATATACTTTTAAAAATGATAATTTTTATCTAGGTATATATGCGCATATTTTCTTTATTGTTTCTCGTTTTTTTATAACCTTTAGAATTAATTTCTTCTTTATAATCATATTTCTGGACTAGTTTTCAAGTATCTCTAAGTTAAGCTATCAGAAGTGCAAGTGCAAATTCACATCTTTGAAAAGAAACCAGAAATAGTGTTTTACGTTTTTTTTATATGTTTAAGATGTTTAAGGGACTCTTTGATTATAGATTGTAATAATGTTAAGAATTTTTGCAAAGAAATAGGCTTGGGCTTGCAATAGGGAAAAAATTTGTATTTTTAATTTCGAATTGAATATGCTCAAGATTTCAAGGATCGCGCGGTCGCTCCAGTATACTACTTAGCACATATGTAAAAAGAAAAAATGGAAGCTTAAGTCGTTAATGTTTAACGTGTTCATTATTTCGTTAATTAATTATGAGTGAATTTTACGCAAGTTTATATTATAATATTACACAGTTTAAAGTGAATCTGGCCAACCGAAACAGTTATTATGCTTCCTTGTAAGGCCTACCTCTTTTTAGATTATTTATGAAATAAGTGCGTTCAACGGAGATTGGAAGATGTATTATATTACACAAATATTAGTCGTGACAAGAGAGAGATAGTTGTAAATTAGGAAATAACTTCTACTGCAAACAGTTACTAACCAAAAAAAGTAGATTTAACTTTTCCGTTCGACTATAAATCTTTGAAGATTGTTTAAATCGTGAGCAACCAAAACTTGTTTGCCTAGCGATTTTGTAGATTGTTCCAAAAATATTGTTCAAGTTTGTTTAAATTTTTTAATATTCATCACTATTTAACATCTTTTATAGAGACTCGGCCTAAAGAGATTCCGACCGGTAATTTTTATCGAAATTTCTTAGATGACTTTAGAATTGTTTATAGATAATAACAAAACAACGACAAATGTTTTCATTTAATTTTAAGATTAATCCTTCTTGGTCCGTATAAATCTAATAATCTACATTATATCCATTGTCTTTCAATATTTTACGTCATTTTTTCGGTTGGCGGAATAAATTTACTTGTATGCTTCCGGCGCTTGAAGCGTTCATCGAAATAAAAGCGTATCTGCAGTAAAACTTGCGCGAAACTTTATGCAATATAAGTATTAAAGAATATAGAAAACGAAAAGATGTTGTTCCCTAGGTGAAAAAATTTCCCTGACTTTTTAATGTAAATGATATGAATTTTCGAACCTTTGTCAATCTAATAAAAAAAAATTTAGTGGAATTGTTTCACCGGGTGAGAAAACTGTCCCCTTGAATGAACGAAACTATATACATGTGATCAGAAAAAAACTTGCAAATAAGCGAGCACTATTAGGGAATAAATATTCGTCATTCCCCTTCGAATGATGATTCCATATGTCAACGAATAAGGTCCACTGAACATAGGCTGTACAATTATTTTTAGATTTTATTACAAAAGATATATTTTTACCTTTTTCTTCCTCTGTTCAATCGGATTAATTCAGGAATTGGTATGAAAGTCAATCTCTAAATGTTATACGTGTAAGTGTTTTTTAGACAATTAAGACCATTATTAATATCGATCAATTTTCGTGTGTCCTTATAGCAACGTGAAATCGAAGTCAATACTTTCAATTTCTAGATTTAAAAAATCCTTAAAATACCAATTTCTGAAATGGTCAATTTTTAGATTAGAAAAATCCTCAGTGCTCAGGATGGAAGGAATGAAGTGAAAAATCGACGAGGTCAGTTCTGAAGAAAATCTTTGGATGATAAGAGCTGCTGTTTTGATTATAACTTGTTAATGTTGAACCCAATGACTTCCTATAGACGTAACGCAATGTACAAGTGAATGTTGATGTATATATTTATACATAAATAGTTGCAAACTTTTATTATACTTTTAGAAAGTAGTCTGCACAGTTGTTGATTGCGTTTAATTTAGATGGAAAATTTAGATTAACCCTCCTCGAATAAGCGAAAATAATTGCTTTTATTTGCATCTTTCTCATGAAAGCGTAAATCGAAAACAACCTAAAGCGTCAATATAGTTAGTCATAGCTTCCAATAGTTATGTACATAATTGTTGTAATAGCGTCTTACAGATGGACATATATATGTATACATACACACATATATATACACAAAGCATACACATTGTAGCAGACAAAAATAATACATTCGCATCACGCACCATTACAAAAAAATGTACGTATCGCAAAGGAACGATTTAATGTTACAGGTGGCATATAGAGAGGATGTGAAAAAAGAGACAGTAGGTGTTATGTATTCCGATGTACTTGAAATGTTTAAACAATAAAGCTATTGCTAATTATTGAACTTATGAATTGCTCATTTAATGTCCAAAATTACTTGAAAAACTTTCATTTTTCATTTGGAAGTACATTTTTTTAAAAACATAAACATACAAAAGTAAAATTGTGTAATACAACTGCAGAAGAGGGCTTCCAAAGAAGAATGTTTAAAAAAAAATCAGTTCTTTAATAACATATACTCAAGAAAGTCAATTTGTGTAACACAATTACACAAAGGGAGTTGAAAAGAGAGAAATTTGTTTTTAAACAACATTATAATTGACTCGTTAGGAAAAGTTATGTGACAATTGGAGAAAGAGGGAGAAAAATAGAAGAGAGACCACCAAATCACCTCGCTCTCTTTTCTTTATTATTGATCCGTTTTTTTTATACTATCAGGATCCAACATGTTTCGAGGCCTATTTATAGGCTTTCTCACGAGGGAAATTTTTTATAGAAAACTGATAGGGATTATTTTTATAATGTGCTAGTATGACTGACCCGGCAAGTGGCTGAGTGACAGCAAGTTTTCATGTCATTTTAAATTAATGTTTAAAAGTGCTACTTCAAGATTAAAAATACTTGAAGACTTTATTTTTCAATGTTTTGTTCAGGATATACATAATAACAATGCTGACTTACCATTTCCAAAAATTTAAAGTAATTTTTATTGTTTTTATTGTTATAAACAATTTGATATGCAAATGCATATCTTAGCTCTTTCAAGCTTCAAACACTTCATTCCTCTTTAACAAAATTATTCAAAAATTTGCCGGCAATAAATAATAAGTACGATTTTTTAATACATGATAAAAATTTGTATTTGTTTAAGTGAATCTGATAAACAAATAAATATTTCCGTCGATTTTCAACCAAAATATTTCGTTTTTCAACGGAATTAACTCTAAATAAGTTGGAAAAATCATTTCCTTATAATACTTTATTAAAGAACAATAGTTTCTCATCTGACGAATAATTTTATAATCGAATTAATAACAGGACTAATTTTAACAAATGAATTTTTTTTACTAAATCGATTGCCAATGGCCATGTTTATCAGAAGACTTTGTCAGGCGTCAGAATTTGTTATTTAATTTAAAAAAATTATGAGAAAATATTAATACAGAGTAAAGATTGAAAGAAGTAGAAGATCTAAAAGCACACGAACTGCAGTTAATGATACCGTATGCAGTAAACATTAAATTGTTTAAAGACACGCTTGCTCACTCTTAAAAAATTACGATGCTGAGCATCTCTTACAAAAACTATTTATAAAAAAAATTGTGGCTCATTATTAAAATAATAGAAGAAATGAGGTAGATGCCCAAGTTATTAGAGTTATTTCCGTTGAGAAAACGAAATATGCCGTCTGAAAATTGATAGAAATTTGTTTTTTTTTATGGAATTTATTTAATTAAATAAGTGAATGTGTCACCTAACAAGGTTTCCTGATGAATCGAGTACTAGTACTTTCTGAGTCACTGGCAGCGGATTTAGAAAAAAACTATATTCATTTGTTGAAAAGTAGTTAATTAAGGATTTTTGAAAGTTATTTAAAGTTATTTTCGTTGATGAATCTTCTGTTTGAAAATAGACGAAAATGTTTATTTGTTTATAAAATGTATTTAAATAAATAACAAATATTGTCGCCTGACAAATTCTCTCAACAAATGAGGTTCTTTCAGAGTCAATGACAATCGGTTTTCTAACAAAAAATTACCTTACATATATTTTGACAAGTAGTCAAGTTATGAATTTGTTTATAAAATAAATAATGTTTGTTGACTGGTTTGTAGGCTATGAACAATGACCAATTGAGGGTCTGGATCGAGAAACTCGCTCAGCGCTTGAGATCGGG
>CAKNXH010058578.1:39063-80487 GCA_932178445.1 Andricus quercusramuli | reverse complement strand
CCCGATCTCAAGCGCTGAGCGAGTTTCTCGATCCAGACCCTCAATTGATATCAGTTATTAAAAAATCAAAAATATTTTTGACAAATCTTTGGTCAATTTTGTTAAAGGAATGAAGTCTTTAGAGCGCGAAATGGATATGATATGAATTTATTTGTTAAATTTGTTTATAATTTCCACAATTACTTTGGATTTAAGAATAATGGTAATTATAAAGCATTTTCTACGTATATTTGAAACCAAATTTTTTTTAAAAAGTCTCCAAGTACTTTTAATCTTCAAGCAGCACTTTCAATAATTAAGTTATTATAAAAATAAGGAAATGGTTTGAAATATTTGAACCTGCGAGATATTATTTTTAAAGAGTGTCTACTGATTTCATGATGTTTTAAATAGATAGAGGTAACTGCAATAAATGGGATTGTTTATGAAAAAAACATCTCAAATTTGTTTTTAAATGAAAAAATGAATGGAAAAAAAGTTTTCACCAGCCCTCAAAAATCTCTTTGAAATTTAGTTAATTTTTTTTATTGCTTAAATTGAATCAGGATTGTAAGCTGTAGCCTAATTTGTCCAAAACAACTTTTTTTTGCCTCGGTCACCTATGGGTGTTCTTGAGCCGATTACGTGATATTTTAAAATTATAAGTGTTTGAAAAAACTTAATTTTTTAATTATTTTTAATTAATTATTCAGAGATTAAAATGATTAATCTTAAACAAACTTCGTTTCGAGTTTAAGTTCTTTAATTTTGAAGGTTTAATTAAAAAGGTTTAATTGAAAGGTTCTGATTAAAAAATCATATAATTTTCAATATTTTCAGAGTAATTAAACTTTAAAGGTTGACAATATTTTTAATTTTTCTATTTTTAACGGTGGAAGTGAGTGATTTTTTTACAGAAATCTCACGTTTTAGGACAACATCTATGCAGTCACTTTGAACTTCACTTGATACTGCATGATATGATACTTATTAATAATAATTATCATCTGACAAATTTCTATGAGTTCGTCTTGAAATTGTTTTAAATGTGCTCCATTATAATATTTGAGTCATCTGTTTCAAAAACAGAAAAAAAATTTTCATCGACATAATTCAAAGTTGACGCATGAATAGAGAATATTTTTTGATCATAAATTTTCAGATAGATTAATTCTGACAATTTTTGTGAAGGAACCTTAAGGCTGGGAAGGGGATAGGATGCGACAGAACTTTTTCCTTCCCTTTACTATCTCGAAAAATTATAATTTCGAATATGAAATTTGATTTGTCTGATTTGTCTTTGTATTACAAAATTTTTAGTATTATTGTGTAATTCTGTATTTTTGGTAAATTTCTATTTTTAAATTTTGCAAAATGAAGACTTTGGGTTGTCTATTATTGAAAAAGATCCCAGGTGCCTTTACGAATGGCTCGAGGGCTAGACTCCTTTATCAAAAGCATAGCCTAACTCAAAAATTAAAATATGTATAAAGTTCAAATCGATTTATAATGATAATATTAATAATATTCGTAAACAGGAACCAAAATTGTGAAAATACAATTTGCTTAAAACCTGAAAAAGAAATTTTAAATGTGGATAATATTAACCCTTACGCTGAAAAGGGGGGTTTGTGAGGCCCAGACGAAATTTACTACGTTGGTTACTCGGAAAATACCATTTTTACCAATGTTAGCATTTTTGCCGATTGCCGACTTTATAGTCGAATTACCCGTTTTGGGGGGACTGCGGACCGCGGCCGTGACTGCCCCTTATACAGGGTGTTTTTTAAAAACTTGTGACATAGAAATATCTCAAAAAATACGCATCCTATTAAAAAAAAAATCTGTAATAAAAAACTTCTATTTCCGGGGGGGGGGGGGGGGGGGGGAAAAAAAACCCCCCCCCCCCAGCAGGCAGGGGAGGGGTCAGTTTTTCTTCGCAAATCGAATACAATTTTTTGAATAAAACTTACGTATTTCATGAAGGAGAATCTGAATCTGTGATAAAAAATTGGGGTTCCCATTTGAAATGACAAAGTTACCCCCACTCCTGCCTACTGGGGTACGTTTTTTTCAGTCGCTTTTCCCCCTCGAAAATAAACAACTTTTATTACGGATATTTTTTTCATGGGATGCGTATTTTTTGAGATATTTTGACGTTTCAAGTTTTAAAAAAACAGTATAAAGCTGGCCCTGTCACCGTGTATTGAGATGGGTCATCGAAATATGGAGCTTTGCAAAACATTGTCCCCAATTAACCGATGATTTATTTTTAAAATACTAAATGCAATTTTTTCAAGTAATATATATTGTTTGAAAAAAATTATGATTCATCCTCATCACTACAGGGGCATTTAAATATAAAGAATCAATCGAAAAGTAACAAAATTTTTGTTTTAAAAATTCTGATTCAGCCAACGTAAAATGTTGAGCAAATGGCGAATTTCGGTGAATTTCATGAGGGACACATTACAGTTATTAAATTCAGAATAAATTCTTCTTCTAAAAACATGGAATTTTTTAGAGTTCATAGTTCTATTTACTATTTATCATAAAAAATATCTGTCGTTCCTGGACAATTGTTGCACCCTCGAACACCTTTTTTATTGGTGTTAACGAAATTTTTCAGGTTTCAAGGTTTTAATTAAATTGACCTGGAAAAATATTTACGAACCATAACATGACCAGAAATTGGTTTTTAGAGACCACCCTCAAATATTTTATATTTATTTTGAGATTTTATTTCTAGTGAGAAACTTCTCGTGTACATAGCGCACGAATCACGATTGCTAGTACATAATTATTTTATCATATAAAACTACCTAATTCATCACTTCATAAAAATAGAAAATACTTTAACATAAATTATTTGATGGATTTAGGATAAAAATTCTTCAATTGGAGATAAGTATATCGCATTTTTTATTAAAAAAGCTCATATGAATACCAAGAAAACAAAAAATTCGAAAATGCTTCACAATTAATAGTTTAATAAAAATCTTCTTCCGAGGTTTTGTCACTTCATGTCAATTTTTGTGATTCTAATAAAAGATTGTTAAAAAATATGATTAACACTTAATATATATTTGATGCTCATAATATTGTAACTTAGAAATAATGAAGAATGTATGAGCTGGTAGAAACTTATATGATTTAAATCTAGATGATTTGAAGATGATTTTTTAATTTTTCACAAACTGGTCTATATCATCGCACTAAAGTCCAGTGGTTTGTAAGGTAGGTCATAGATGAAAATTGCAAAATTTGAATGCCGCAAAAAGATATTTACTGATGATTCCTCAAATGAACTCTTAGATTTATCATATTAACAAAAGCTTTGGGACAAAGGTGACATCGATGAGCGCGAGCCACATGATCTCGCAAATGATCTCTTAATATTTGATCATTTGGAAAAATTTTACGACAAATATTACACCTGAGGTCCTCTATGTCAATTCCTTCGTGCGCCTTCGTATGGGCATCAATTTCTGGTAGAGTGGCAAATTCCATACTACAAACTGAGCAGGCATATCTTACAGAATTGAGTTGTCTAACTGGAAGAGCTGATTTCCCATTTTCCTTGTGCGAATTTATATGATTCCTATTAGAAATGAAAAAAAAATATTTTTTTTATAGTGTAGATGGTACATAAATTTAGAAAATACGAAGAACCTCACAGAATATTTTTATCAAAACAGGGGATTTTTTAGTCCAAGCCAAAGATATTGAAAAATGTTCTCGAATTGTTATCGAAGCATGAAATTTGGCTTTTAATTTTAACATTTTTTAACAACTATTCTCAACATCAGAAAATTTTTTATACCAGGTACCAACAATTTTCTCAAAATTAAAAAAATGGTAAAGATGTTGAAAATTAACAAAGAGGCGGCGATTTTTCTGAAATGAAAATAGATACTAATAAAGTATACATAAATTTTTGTAGACAAATTATTATTTTTGCTTTCTGTTTCTTTAAATACGTGTAAGATATCATTTTTCACTATTTTTCAGTGATAATACCATCAAACATAGACATTAGAGTCATTAAAAAAGTGGTTTTCGAATCTGAATACAAACACAAGCTGTACCTTTTCAGTCAGCAAATAAGAAAAAAATATATAAATTGGATATGATTTAGAGGAAAATTAGAGGGAGAGAATTCGGGAGTTATGTCTTTTTTATTGACTTTTTGTTGTTTTTATTTTCTCAATGCCTTGAAAATGGATGTATAAAAGTTGTATAACCATAAAATTATCCCCTTTTATATTAGCATCACAGTAAATAATTAAATTAATATTTTAAAAACTCATTTTTACCGAAAATAATAAGTTTTCTTACTTGTTTCACATTTTTCTATAACAAGTAACCTTTTTTAATTTACTTATTGTATTTTGCAATTGGAAAATCGTATGTAAAGATCTAATAAAGAAATATTTAACACGTAAGATAAAATTTGTATTTTCCTTGAAAATGAGTTAAAATTTTTTCAATGGATGTTAAATTATTGCAATGTAAGAAAGGATAATTCTATATTTATAAAAATTGATGCATGTATTATTAGGACATTGAGAAAATACAAATGGAAATATTTGTTGACTAAAAAGGCACACAACTTAGGCTAGTTTGCGAGTACAGTTTCGAACATAATTTTTTTGGTCCAATTAAATGAATCAACCTAATAGGCAATTGAATCTTTTATCGCCTTATTTTTGCAAATTGTTCTTTTGAATAACGAAAAAAATGGTTTCCGAATTAAAGAAAAGTGACGAAGGAAATTTTTGAAGCTCTTTTGATGAGGAAAAACTTTGCGATGTAAATTTTTTTCGTACCTCGCGTAATTTTTGAATAAAATGAGAATTTTTGATTTTCAAAAAAATTGCCGCCATTTTTATTATTTTTGAACATTCTAAACATTTTCCGGTGGATTTCGAAAGAGTGTGAAATCGCTCACTAAAATTTAAAAGTAAAACTTAAAAATCTTAATCATTTGAAAAGAAAACAGAATGTTGAAAAAATTCTGAAAAATTTCTTGGCACTGAAAAACCATCCCCTGAGGTCTCAATGAGGATCAAGTATTTTGCTGCATATTGGTCGTTAATATTACTTTTTTGCAGTTTTTTTCATCGATAATTATGAGTGGCCATATTAAAAAGTTTAATATATTATTTATTAATTATCAAAACAAATTTTATTCATTTACTTTTTTCACATTTTATGGCACATTATCGGTACCCTCACAATGAGATAAACTAGTTAGGCAATATCGAAAATCAAACAGGTCGATGGAATTTGTTTCTAATTGTTTAAACAACATTTTATTGTTTGAATCTAAAATTTGGCTGGAATGGGATAGGGGAATGTAGTTTTGTCCAATTTGTCAAAAAACTCGACACAATTCTTGTATTCCTGGCATTTTTACCAATTATCCATAGTTGTTTAAATAAATAATTTCCATTTTTGTAAGCATATTTTTCAATAAAATATAAAAAATAAATAAATATAATAAAGTAAATAAAGAAACTGACTAAACCATCATTTTGAAAACAATATTGACTTGTTTAACTTGGACACTTGGGGTCACTGTGACCCCACGGATTTTCAGATTTTTTTTCCGATTGTCTACGTTTCTTTTCAAGAATTTTTTTCGAATAGTTCAAATATTACACAGGCTTTGGAAATATTTCATTCCTATTTCGTACTGTTTCAACATCATTCATGATTTTTTTTCAGCCAAAAATATCGTTCAATTTCGATCTGATAGCTATTTTAATTCGGTGGGGTCAGTGAGACCCCATGGGTCCTTTATGAAAACCTTACACCTGTTCTGAATAACTTGTACTAATTAGTTCAATATGAAAATCAATACGATAGATTCATTTAATTGTTAATTGGTTAAATAATTTTTCAGTATATCAGTTTTCGAAGCTCGAGAGAATATTATTTTTGAAGATTTCATCCTTTGAATAAAGAATTATAGTTCATATAGTTCAGCTTAATAGAGTTAGAATAACAAACAGTAATTCCATTTACATGGAATTTGATTTTCATTTTCTTTTTTTACATCCTGTAAAAAGTTACATTTCAATAACGAACAATGATTTAAGCAATTAACAACAAAGTAAATCGAAAGATTGTCGAAAAAAATTGCTTACACAAATGAAAATTATTTAAAAAATGATGGATTAAAAATGAAAAGTGTCAACATGATAGGAGTTAATGAAATTGTTGAAAAATTTGTAAGAAACTGCATTTTTCTGCATTGTTCTAGTCGAAAGCTACATTTCAACAATAAAAAGTTATTTAAACAATGAAGCCAATTGATTGTGTTGATCTTTAATAAAGCCAGTTAATTCATGATACTCAGAAAAGGTGACAATTTTTAACATTTTGTTGGAAAAAATGGTTTAAACGAATGCAAATTGTTTAAGAAATTATTGATGAGTTGTGAAAATACAAGATATAGCAGAATTTGTTGACAGGTTTGCGAAAAACTACATTTTTATGCCTTACACAAGTCAAAAGTTACAGTTAAACAATGAAAGGTTGCTTAAACAATTAACAATAAATTGAATCGACCTTTA
Source organism: Andricus quercusramuli (assembly GCA_932178445.1). Taxonomy (NCBI): domain Eukaryota; kingdom Metazoa; phylum Arthropoda; class Insecta; order Hymenoptera; family Cynipidae; genus Andricus; species Andricus quercusramuli. The sequence continues at coordinate 73,927 of CAKNXH010058578.1, read as the reverse complement.
TTTTTTTTTATATTGCCCGATTAGTTTATATCAATGTGAGGCTACCAATAATTTGCTGTTTAAAGATTATTCATTATTAAAAATGTACATTAAACTTTTTAATATGACCACTAAATTGAGCAGTTAAAAATCTGCACAAAAGTAATATTTACGACCAATATACCAAAAAATACTTTATCTTTGCTTAGAGGGTGGCTTTTGGGGAACGCTGAAAGGGTGTGTGGGAGGGGGGGGGCGGGGGTAAAAATCAATGTATATGTCATATGTTGAAAATGCCTTAGAAGTATTAAAAATACACAAAAATCTTAAAAATCCCTTAAAATTTCTCGGAATCTTTAAAAATACCCTGAAATATTTCGAAAGACTTTAAGACAATTCAGAAATAGGTACAGACCTGAAATGAAAAGTGATAAACCCATGCGTTAATTTATTGGAAGAAAAGTTATGGCACAATTCTGAAGAAAAGACTAATTTTATCTTTTCATTTATAAAAGTGACTTAAGAAAAAAAGATTAATAGGGACTATGTGGCAGCCCTGATTATTTTTTACAGTTACTTCTTACAGGAATTCCCTGATTTTTGCTATTTTTTCAAAACTCCTGACTCTTGGACCTTAGCTGAATATAGGATACAATAGGGGATTGGTCTGTGCTTTTGTCAGAATTAGAGCAAAATTTAAATGTACTTCTTGGACTATTGAGGGAAAAACATTAGGCAAAAATATTAGAAAACAAAAAAAGATAGGGTAAATCAGTAGAAAAAAATAAATACCTGAAGTATTCTTCGGCTTTGAAAGTCAAATTACAAATCTTGCATCGAATATCAGCTGCAGTTTCCGGCAAGAGGCTTTCTTGATTTTGTCTCTCTGTTCCGACTCCATGGGCTTGCGAAATGTGCTTTCGTGTGTTATATTTTGTGTCGAATACTGAGTTACAAAGATGGCATTGAAAAGGTGTACTAGGATTCATATAATTATGCAGTCTCATATGTTTTTCATATTCAGGTTTAGTTGTAAAAACGCAATAACAAATATCACACGTTAGATTTTCAGGAATTTGAGGATGAACCGGCTGGCTCTGTGTATTATTTACTACATTTACTGGTTGTGGAATGTAGATATTGTTGCATTTCCCGCACCTAAAAGCTGGACTGTTATTAAAAATGACGCTCTGGAGTGCACAACCGGTTTTACATACAGACAATATTGTAGGGGGCTTGATTAACTTTTCAAGCTGCTGGACGACATCAGGTTTCAAGATGCTTTGTTCAGATTTTTGTTGGACTGGTTTGATCTGAGCATTATTCGAATGTATTTGGCTCGATTTGCTGAGATTGTTTTGACTTGATTGATCGAGATTACTCTGACTTGATTTTTCAATATTGTTTTCACTTGACTTGTTGATTTTGTTTTGACTTGCATTTCTGAGGTCAGTTTGATGCGACTTGTTGAGATCGTTTTGAACCGATTTCTCGGGACTCGACTGATCTAATTCGATTACACTGTGATCAGACTCAATAAATCTGTCCTGATCTGATAACCTGAGATTTTGTTGAATTGATTCATTGACGTTTTCTTGCAAAGCGTCAGCACATTTATCCAGACTTTTATCAATACTCTTCGATTCATTTTTTAAACGGGAGGAAAATAACAGTTTTTTTGATTTTGGTCCAGGTTTAGAACGGATTTTATCGATTTGTATTATTAATCTATATGGACCATGATATACTTCTTCAGTCTGTTTTGCACCTGACGAGAAACGATTGCCTAAACTTTGAGGTTGTAGACTTGAAGGTTTTTGGAGTCCAGCTTTAGCCTAAAAGTTAGTTATGTCGAGTTACAACAAACTGATTATATATTCAGTATGACATTCTGATAACTTGTAAAATACGAAATTATAACTTACAGGAAGGGGAGTTGACGTGAAAATTTTTTCACTTTGTGACAAAAACATATTTTCATTTTTATCATTGTTATTATCATTATTTTCTGACTTAAATCTTTTTGCTGAAGAATTTGCCTTTATAATGGAAATGGGTGATAATTTTTCTGTCTTCCGCTTCTTTGTGGAATCTAAAATATTGATCAAAAATATAAAAAACTTATTGAATACCTTCAATACCTCAAATTTTCTGAACTTTGAAAATATGACTTTCGCGATAACCGAATACAAATTACGGTTGCATTTACAATGTTTATAATAAGGTAATAATAACTTTACATACAAATAATAAACAATTATGTTTTGGAAGTCCATGACTCCTGATCTTTAGGGTAAGGGAAAACACTATGTTAGAGATTTATAGGTTATGTCAGTGAATCAACATCAGCTAGATTTTAAAAACACAAGGAAATATTTGAATTAACTTACCAAAAATAGTTGGGACAGCTTTAGGGTGGAGTCGCATATGTTTTCTAAAATCACTCTTTTCAAAATGTAGTTCACATAAACGGAGTAAACGTTCCTGCGTTACATTATTGGCGCAGATTGACTTGCAAACACTCTTCCATTGCTTTTTTGTCCTGTAAACAAATAATTGTATACGTAGATTACATATACATAATTATGGACTTCGAATTGTTATTTTTTTTTCTAAATTAGTTGAAAAATAAATAGTTGTAATTACTTCGCATCGTTTGGGAAAGGATAAAGTCTGATACTTCGACCGTCAACTTTAGTTGTATGATTCGAAAGGCAATTTACGGCACTGCAAACAAGAGACATCATTCATAAGAATGTACATCAACAAATCACTTCGCTTATTAAGCTTTTTCGAATTATTATTTGTAAGAAAACTTGAAAATTTAAAAACTGAAAAGAGAGAAAGGGCGGTAAAGCGTAAAGGTTATCTTTTGAGACTTGAGAACTAGCGGAACTATCCATAATCAATATCAATACTCTTACTTGGAAATATACTGCAGTGCCATCTCGTGTTGTTGAGACAAATGCAATTTCGCTTAAGGTAAGTGCAGATTCGGTGCAGATTGACGTCAGTTGGTAAGACCGGGTAAGACTTTTCTCATTTTATTATCAACATTCAATAATTTTTGAGGATGTCAATACAGTTCAGAGTTTCAACACTGAACCCTGAAACTTTAGATGTTAAATTGACGAAAACAAAAGGTACAGCCAACAGTAGGGTGGTCCAAAAATACTTTATTTATAGAGGGCAACGATCCCCGCCCTTTGACTCAAAATCCGAAAAAAGAAATTCCCTATTTTTTTTTTAATTTTGGTTTTAACAGGTTTCGGTTTTTACTTGAAGTTTTCATGTAAATTGCATGGGGGAAAATATCACTCTTTGGAGTTTTTGGAATAATTTTTCAGGGCCTGGGAAAATGTGACGGAAACTATAGAGGTTTGTTGAGAATTATCCAACGAAGAATTTCATGTATGGGTAATTGTCAAATTCTAGGCAAATTTTAGCACCTATACAGTGGCAATCATATTATTATTAGGAATTCAATATTTCATAACGGAAATTGATCTTACCACATGTAAAAAATTTAAACCCAAAAGGGGCACTTATAAAAATAAGAAATAATAATGAATCCATACGCACGCACATACAGGGTGTTTTTTTTAACTTGAGACAACGAAAAATCTCCAAAAATACGCATCCTACGGAAAAAATGTTTGGAATAAAAACTTTTTATTTTCGAGGGGGAAAAAAGATTTGTTAAAATTTACCCCACCCCCACAGGAGGTAGGGGTGGGGGTAACTTTGTAATTTCCAATGGCAACCATAATTTTTTATCACAGATTCAGATTCTCCTTTACGAAATACGTAAGTTTTATTCGGAAAATTTGTTTCGATTCGCGATAGATGGCGCTGCAATTGCGAAAAATGAAATTGTACGTTGACAGTACTTTTAGCTCTACCCAGGAATAACGACGCGAACGTAGTAGTTGTCTATTCCCTTCGGGGTGCTTAATTTCGGTGAGTCTCCTTGCCTCTCACCATCCATCGGGGTGCTTGAACTTTTAGCAACGGGACAGTAAAACTGATAAAACTGTCGAAAACCATTCCCGAATGCAGTTGGTTGACGACAGTCGATTTTGGATGTAGACATTACATATCATCGAGTCTCCACTGTCTACAGTCCTCGACGTCACTCCGGCCGAGCGATAACCGCGTCTGTCCGTGCTTAACATTTATTAATTAGGTAGGTTGATTGTGTTCATTTGATTTGGGTGTGTTGGTTGCTTTCGTTTGGGTTATTGTTGTTGGTCTCGTTCGTTTGAGTTGGTTTGGGTGTCGTTGTATTTCCTCATTACCTTACTTCATTACTTTTGCAATAGAAATTCTATCTCAGCAACAGAAGATTGAAATGATTCTCATTTATGGAGGAAGTGGCAGGAATATCAATGATGCACTCGCGCTTTATGCTCAACGCTTTCCAGAAAGTGTTCCTTCACGCGCTTCTTTTTACCGGGTTGTCCGAAACTTCATCACTGATGGAAGTGTACAACCGAAAAAACGGAAGCGTCAAGTAACAGTTATTGGAGTTGATAATGAAATTGCAATTTTAGCTACAGTCACTCATGACCCTCATGTTAGTACTCGACAACTAAGCCGCGATTCCGGAATGTCTCTATCCAGTGTTTGGAAGGTATTAAAACGTAATAATTATCATCCGTATCATATTTCACTGCATCAAGAACTTCATGGAAATGATTTTCAGAACCGAGTGACATTTTGTCAATGGGCGGTTCAGCAGATACAAGGAAACCGGAAAACCGGAAAATCTAAAGAATCGCGTGTATCAAGAAGTGCCCACAACTCATGATAGCATGATCGAGCGAATCAGGTCTGCTTGTGCACAAATATCACCAGACACAATTCGCAGTTGTGTGGAATCTTTCAAAGCTCGGATTAACAAGTGCATCGAAGTGCGAGGACACCATTTTGAGCACTTATTGTAAAATAATTAATCGAAATCAAGCACCCCGATGGATGGTGAGAGGCAAGGGGACTCACCGAAATCAAGCACCCCGATGGATGGTGAGAGGCAAGGGGACTCACCGAAATTAAGCACCCCGAAGGGAATAGACAACTACTACGTCCGCGTCGTTATTCCTGGGTAGAGCTAAAAGTAGTGTCAACAATTTCGTTTTTCGCAATCGCAGCGTCATCTATCGCGAATCGAAACAAATTTTCTGAATAAAACTTACGTATTTCGTGAAGGAGAATCTGAATCTGTGATAAAAAATTGGGGTTGCCATTTGAAATTACAAAGTTACCCCCACCCCTGCCTCCCGTGAGGGTGGGGGTGGGGTAAATTTTAACAAATCTTTTTTCCTCCTCGAAAATAAAAAGTTTTTATTCCAGACATTTTTTCCGTAGGATGCGTATTTCTTGAGATATTTCGTTGTCTCAAGTTAAAAAAAACACCCTGTATAATCAGTCGTACGCTATTCTATTGTACCGTACGGTAATGATGCGAGAAAAATTTAAAAGTTTTAACTTTTTTATTGTTTACATAAAAATAACAGATTTTAATTATAAAAAGTCACCTACTTATGAAAGAAAACACCGCCAAGCAAGTAACGGAATGGTTTTTATAATTTTTTTTCACCCCGAAAATGGTTCCTAACGCACGTACGGGAATGACGTTTTTGTTGTCAAGTTGCACTTTTTAGTTTCAATATCGGATTCACAAAAAAGAGAGTTAATATTTCAAGCTCAAATTTAGAAAATCTTCTATTAAACGATACGCCTAATATTTATGTATTTATTACTCAACTGTAACTGCAAAATTTTACTAGAAAAAAAGACGTACGGTCATGACGTCTGAAATGACAAAAATTGAGGGACGGACTTCAAGGCTTTTACAATATTATTTATTTGACTTAAAAAATGTGCATACATTAAATTTATGTTCATGTGAAGTTTAAAAACTTGATACGTTAAGCGTTTTTCATGTTACTGTCTGAAAAAAGGAAAAAATCAGTTTATCCTTGTGCAAAGTGCGGTCGGGACGCCGTACGGTAATGACGTTTTGGGTGTTCTTATATTAAATTAAAGTAAATAGGAATAGAAACGAAAAAAAAGAACTGTCCATTTTGAAGAGGATGATGATAAGTGTTTATTAAATTAAAAAAAGAATCAGCACGAGTTTCTAAGTTGATGTTATATTACTGGGACTTCAAGTTTGCCTTCAATTTGACAATTACCCGTATCAGACATATGGGCTAGGTACCCCTAACACATCCCCGCAGTGCCTTGAAAACTATATCTTTTGCTTATAACATTTTTCTTCTAAAAATTCGTCGAACTATTTAGTTATTGATTATAGTTAAGTGACATACATTTATTTTCAGACATTTTCGAATTTATTAAGCAACAAATGATCATTCATGTTTCAACAACATTTAATTTGTTTAAACAATATTTTTTCCACAAAAATTGTAAATTTTTCTTTTCTTCTGTGAATTTTAAAACTTCTGATTGTTGAAAACAATCATTTTTGTATATTTCTGAATGGCTTGAACAATTGTTTAAACAAATTAGGGTTTGTTAAATGATGAAGGTAATATGTAAATATAAAATTAATTTATATGCAACCTGATTAGTAAATGAAAATAAATGATAATTTATTGTTTAAACAATTGGAAAATATTTGAAAATAAATTTGTGTCATTTAACGATAATAAACTGTCAGTTCGAAAAATATTTGAAAAAAAAACAACATTTTTCAGACAAATAGGATTTGTTTACATGCCTAAAAATTAATTTTAACAAATATAGATAAATATTCCACTAAAAAACCGTAATAAATTGCATAAAAAAACGAATTTTTGAAAAAAATGATTCAAAGAAATGGAATTTGTCTAAACGATTAAGAATTCATAAAATAATGTTGATAAACATTATACTAAACAAGTAGTAATAATTATTAATAAAAAAAAAGAATTTTCGATAAAAAATTATTCAAACAAATTTAATTTGTTCGAATTACCAAAAATGAATTAACATTTTTGGTTTTATGGATAGATTTCAGGGACCCGTGGGGTCTGTTAGAATTGTAAAACCCATATGTCTGATACATGAAATTCTTCGTTGGATAAATTTCACGAAGCCTCTGTACTTTCTCGTAACATTTTCCCAAACCCTGAAAAATGATTCCAAAAACTCTAAAAAGTGATTTTTCCCCATGGAATTTACATGGGAAACTTCAAATCACACCCAGCACCTGTTTAAATAAAAATAAATAAAAAAATAGGAATTTTCTTTTTTCGGATTTGAAATCAAATGGGGGTTGGGGGGGGGGGTCGTTGTTTTCTCTCAGGAAAAAAATTTTTGCGATGAATTTTTGGAGTATTTGTTCTTTTTTGGGAAAATAAATTCCCTCATTTTTGTCTTCAAATTGGTTAACGTTGACCCGTGCCCCCGGGCTTTTGTAATTAACACAAACATGTTCAAAGAATATTTTTCACCTCATAACTTTTAATTTTACCCCTCCCCCCCCACCATCAACCTTCTTGTAATGTGCCCGGAGAATGCCTCAAAAAATGCAAAATAGAAGTTTTATGTCAAATTCATGCTGAAGACGGTATTTTTTGGAATTTATTCTAATTTATTTATTTTCATTCAATAAGTGACAAGTTTCAAAGTACTTTAAACTTATTTTGAATAGTTTGAAAAATTATATTTTGTTTAGAAAAATTTTGTCGCCTCCAAATCGTGAAAAGTTATTATTTTTCGGGATAAATGATACAGTTGATGAATTACAAGAATAAGAAATTTTCTTTCAGATATTTGGTAATTATAAATCAATCAATAAATCAGTAAATCTTAAAAGTGATACATTTTTTTTATCGATATTTGACAAATGTTTAAAGAATTTGAATTTGTTTGCACATTTTTTTCTCTCTAAATGATAAATTACTGAATTTTCATTTATTTAAACAATATTTTTCCCCCGTAAATCTTTATGTGGCCAGTAACAGGGGTGCCTACCCTCTCCCACCCGAAAATTCGGGACGACTAGCCAAGCTTATGAAAAATATTGCACTAGTCATCCCGAATTTCGGGACGACGAGACACTGCGTTTTTTTAAATCTCTTACACTATGCCGCTTATATTATTCAGTGCCATTAATTAATAAAAATAATAAGCTTCACGATTTACAGGCCAAAAAAGTTATTTAACCAAATGAAAATGGTTTAAACAATATTGCCAAATATCCTAGAAGAATATTACTTTTAGTATTCGTTAATATTGTCATCAACTCCAGAAAACACTTTTTACGATTAACAGGGAAACAATTGTTTACATAAATGAAAATTCATGAAATAATTATCAAATATGTTAAGTTAGAAATTTAATTTTTGAAATTCATCAACTGTATCATTTATCCGGAAAAGCAATAACTTTTCATGATTTACAGGCAAAAGAACATTGTTTTTATAAAATAATAATCGTTCAAACAATTGAAACCATTTAGAAGAAATCCAAAAAAATACTGTCTTTAGCATGAATTTGACATAAAACTGTTATTTTGCATTTTTTTGGGCATATTTCGGGCACAATATACAGGGGTTGGGGGCGTCAACATTAAAAGTTAATGGGTGGAAATTATTACTTCAACATTCTTTAAGAGGTGATCAAAGTTTAATTTACACAAAGTTGATAACAAGTGCTTCTTTTTTCATTTTTTCGAAACCCGAGATTTTCCCATTTAAAATCCCATGTTAATTTCCCTAATGGCATTCGTTAAAAATTCAAAATACGAATTTGTTTCATCACGAGTAAAATTTTCGTGACTCTAAACAGTTTTTTGTGTCGGTGAACGGTACAAGAAAAAATGAATATTATATTATGAAGGAAGACAGTTTTAGGATTGTTTGTTTTCCTACTTATTTTGCTTTTATTGAATTTCGATACCCCTACAAAATTGCTCACTTATGCCAATTGTTTACATGCAAACAATTTTTTCAGTTTGACAATATCTTCTGTTCGTTTTTTGGATTTGAACCATTTGAACATTACCATTCTTTAATAACAAAAAAATATTTCCCATTAGTTCAAAAATTCTGGAAAATTTTGAATATGTACGGTTATTATTAGTGAACACTAAAATCAAATTAGAAATGTAAAGGAAATGTTCTTGCTTAATTAGGAATTTTATGAAAATGTGCAAAAACAAGTATTTTTTGATTGAGTAAAATACATACGTTTTGGAAAAAGTTGAATATGTCGAACAGGAAATTTCTTCAACTTGAACCAAAAAAACATGCTATCATTCTGCTTTTTCCGAAAAACTTTTTTTTGAGATTTATGAATGCTGGGATATAGGGATTTTATATTTTTTTACGATAATGGAACATTCAAAATACCTCGAAAAAAATGTGTTTAGATGAAAGAAAAATAATTTCGTTTTTCTTTTTTTCAAGTTGAAACAATGTCAGGTTCGACTTATATATTCAACTTTTTACCAAAAAAACGTGCACTTAACTCAATCTAAAAAACCTGCAAGTTTTTATTTTGGTGAAAAAGTAAAAATTCTATTTTTAATTGCTATCCAAAGCCGATTTTGAAAACCCATGAAATTTAAATTCCAAAATTCTCTATCGATTTTCACGGAATTCGCTAACTTTTTGACATCAAACATTATTTACCCGTATTCAGAAGCTCAATATCTCGAGAGCATGTTTTTATTGTTTAACCGACAATTACATTTTTTTATCGCTCTTACATCCCTTTCCTCGAACCTGGATACCTTTTTCAAATCAAAGTTTACTTTGGCTCGGGAGTTAACTTTTGTTTCATCTTTAAATAGTAATTTCAATTATACATAATGTTTTGTCACTCTTTTGAAATTAATCAATTTTGTTGTTTATTTAGTTCTGTACAGTTACTCTTCATTTATATGTATAATAATTATTATATAAAATTGTGCTTGTTAAGAGTAAAGAAAAATCTGAAAATAAAATTCCATCTGAGATGATCTGAGAGCAGAGTGGTCAGCGAGCGTCTTTTTTAGCTTTCATATGCGTATTTTATTAGGTGTACAAATAAGTTCTACCCGTTTCAAGCAACTTTTATTTTATTTATAAAAATCTAACAAAATGCAAGTATTTATTATATAGTGGCCACTGGCTTTTACTACTGTTCCCGAACGCTCAGGCAACCTATGGGTTCCATAGCGAAAGAAGGCTGGACGTTTTCACGCTATAAAGTCATCCACCGTCTTTTGTCCTTCAGCATCAATTTTAATTTGGTGTTCAGCTAAGCTGTTTTATAATGAGCGAAAAAGGTGGTAATCTGACGAGGCAATGTCTGAAATGTAAGCTGGATGCGGCAAAATTTCTTACTTCAATTCTTCTATGGCTTGACGAACCACAGACCTTCTATGTGGCCTAGCGTTGTCGTGATGTACTGGCCTTCGTTCATGCTCAGAATGTCATCTCTTTTTTTTTTTCGCCAAACGGTTCAATTGAAAAGAGTAAGACTGGCGAACGTTTCTCTTTTGAACTGAACCATTTGGCGGAAAAAATCCAAGGAAAGAGATCATATTCTGGGCATGGGCGAAGACCAATACAGCACGACAACGCTAGGCCACATAGAAGTTACGTGGTCCGCCAAACCGTAAAAGAATTACATAAAATGATAAATTCTGCCGCATCCGGCTTACTCTCCACACATTGTCCCGTGCGATTAACACCTTTTTCGCTCGTTACAAAACAGCTTGGCTGAGCACCAAATTAAAATTGAAACTGAAGTGCGAGAAATGGTGAATGACTTTATAGCGTCAAAAGATCAAGCTTTCTTTCGCCATGGAGTCCATCAATTATCTGAGCGTTCGGGAACAGCAGTAGAAGCCAGTGGCCACTATATTAATTAATATTTGCATTTTGTTGGATTTTAATCAATAAAAAAAAGTTGCTTAAAACGGGTAGCACTTATTTGTACACCTAATATATTGATATGAATTTTGATGTGTACACCAGAATTCGAGAGAATCAAAATTTTTTAAAAATAATTTAACGAATTTAAAAGAGTTCAAGGATGCTAAAAATTCAGGCCATGTAATAAGGTAAACGGCACCTGTCATGAAACATGTCCCAATTACGAGACAGTTTGACAAATAATTCGATTTATAAATAATTTAGAAGTATATTTTTGAGCACAAATTATTACATTCATAAGCTTGCAAATTAGGGTTTTCATCTATATAAAAAGCAAGTATAGTTTTAAAGTTTTGAACACTAAAAAATAATTTTAATTATCTAACCTGCAAATTCGGAAAAATTGACTGCCATTTATCTGAGTCCTTGATACCTATAATTTATTTTATCTCGTGTATTCACAAATTTCGATTATTTCTCATAAATGACTCATTTTTTATTGTAAATAGGCTGTTATTGGTTATGAAAATAAGTTGCGGTGATAATTTTTTTATGATTATAATGGGCGATCAGATTGCCCGTGTGGAAATAACGAACATTTCTAAGAAAAAGGATCGGTTAGGTTGGGTTTGAAGAAAAAATGACGGATATGACATTTTATATGACTGATCACTTCTCATGATATTTGCTCGGAGTCAATTTTTATTCACGATTAAAATTCAAATTACGTGAATGCGTTAGTTATCGTCAGACACGTAACCAAGTATTAATACGAGAAAAAAATACTAGTTTGATAATAGAATGTTTAAACTTACCTAAAATCCCATTTTTTATCACACGTGACAAGAGCGAATCTTGCGTTTCAATAGGTGTTTCGAATTCAGAAAAGATCAGCCAATTCATTGATATAAACATTTTGAAAATATATTCTACAACCTTTTAAATTTATTACCTATATTCTACTATCGTTCAAAAATTAATGAAAATCTAAAAATTCCCTCAACATTTTTCTCACGATAGGTACCTTTACATTACTTACGTCGAAAAAAAAAAAACGAAAAACGTCGATCCTCAAAAGTACGCCGGTGAATGAGAATGCAGCTATGTTCATGGTATAGTTTCACATTTGAAGTATTATCATTTTGAGCAAAAATATTTCATTTCGAGACGATAACAAATGGGCCGCAACAGAAATGAGCCCACTGTTTTTCTGTGTACCCAATTTCTACTTTTGAAAATTTATTACTGATTAAAATGTTTAAAGGTATATATATTTTTTCGTAACTTCAAAAATGTAACACAATACAAACGTTCCTTAGTGTATTTTATTTAACGTCGAAAATGTTCAACCTTATATGTTAATTCGTGTGGACGTAAGTTGTTGCGAAAAAATGTCGATAAAGAAGAATCGGGTAAGTATTACAAGACCTTAATAGAATTCAAAAGAATACAAGAGAATTCAAAAGAATTTAAAAACCATTCAGAGGAATTTAGAAAAATCAAAAAATATTCAAAAGAATTAAGAAGCGGGTGTATACTTTAATTCAAACAAATTCTCCTTTCCTGCTGCCGCCAACCCCAAGCAAATCCACGGAATTTCCATAACCCCACGTCTTTTTGATGCATCTTACTTATTTTTAAATAAGAAATGATTGTCGTGATTTATATAAGAAGGTTTTCAATGTTTGTTAATAAAAATTAATATGGATTTTTCCGGTCTTATTTTACAATCAACCAAAAAATCAACTAATAAATAGGATAATATTCTATTTTTTGTTTAAATTAAGATCGAATAGAAATCTATTTGATCATGAATAATGTTATGCAAAATGAGCATGAACAAGATTCAGAATTAAAATACATACTTCTGAACTACCTCACTTTTTGGCTCATTAGAGACAAAAATAACCAAATGAAAAAAGAAGGAGAAAACGAGAAAAAGTCAACCAAAACCAACCTCTTGCTTTTTCCTTTATCCGTCTTTCTTATACTACCAGGGGACCAACATGATTCGGGGCCAATTTAGACCCCCTCATCAGGGTTTATTTATAGGAAACTACAAGGTATGATAAATATATTATTATGCTAATTAAAAAAATCCAAACATAACACCTGCGAATGAAAATAATATCTATACGTGTACACTGACGTACACATATACAGACAACACATATCCCTTTTTAAAAAGATTACTTAATCTAATTTTCCAATCATTAGTGAAAGATTGAACGAGATATAAAAATTATTATTTATAATAAGATTGAAAAAGTAATAAAAATTCGAATGATTATTATTCAAAATTAAAGAAGGCGAAAAATGATAATCAATTAGCTTCCTGTGTATGATGTATGTAAGTAATATGATGCAAATTTTATTCACATATTAACATCCCGACACTAATTGAAATGCTGTTGAAAGAACTCAGTCACCGAAAATTGTGGACATTTTGTTTTAATTTATATTAAAAAAGAACAATTATTTTAAATGAAACTATCACTAACAAAAATTACGTGGTGAAGTATCCAAAATACCGAGGCAAACTAAGCTTCTTTTTTAACTCGAAAACTCTCAAGACATGCCAGATTTTAGAAATCGTTCCATTCCACATTTTTGAGAAAGAAAGAGAGGGGGGGGGGAGAAAGAAAAGACTCTTTCTATTTTTATAGCTTTTCGTTTGCCAGGACAAGTGACATAATTTTCAACGAACTTCTCGAACTATCCCGAAACATCGTAAAACGCACATGTTACAAAAAATTTTTACAGATCTAAGAAAAAACACAAAATATAAGAAAACGTTCAAAAAATCATTATAAATTATTCAGAAATTAATACAAAAATAAGATATAAAAAGTGATCTGAAAATAAAAGACGTAAGTAACAAAGAATTTTTAATAGAAAATTCAGCATAAGATTATTACAAAAGTACTCATTGGTACATCCTATAAATGATGAGGGGGTCTTAATTGGCCCCGAAACATGTTGGTTCCCTGGTAGTATAAAAAAGGCGGATAGAGAAAAAAGTGAGAGGTTGGTTTTGGTTGACTTTTTTCCTTTTCTCCCTCTTTTTTCATTTGGTAATTTTTGTCTCTAATGAGCCGAAAAGTGAGATAGTTTAGAAATCGGATTTTCAACTCGGAATCTTTTTCATGCTTATTTTGCATAAAATTATTCATGATAAAATAGATTTCTGTTCGAAGCTAATTACAAAATGTTTGAATAAAGACGCTAAACAAATGATTCGTTCAAATCTGCAGGGTTTCTTTCCTGAACATTTTCTAATTTTTTTTTGATTGAGTTTAAATAATTTTACCTCAATTTCTTGACAGAAATCTTTTTGTTCAAAATTTTCGTAAGAAGAATGCACTAAATATTAGCAATTTTAGAAATACATAAATATTTTTGGATTGTTTCTTTTTCCTACTTGTGAAAATGTAATAATCTGAATAGATTGGTTTTGAATCACCCACAAATAATATTCTATATTAAAAAAAAAGTTAAATACAGTTATGCTTTTAAAAAATATTGTTACAGATATATAATTATACATATATTTGCCGTATATTGTCCAAAAATGGCAAAGTTTGGGAAATGAATTTTTCAGTACTATATGAATTATCTTCATGTTCATTAAGTCTTTTTTTACTAGTAGTAGAAGTAGTAATCTATTCCTCCTTTTTTCAATCTGAAAAAGCTAATAAGAAAAAAATCTCTATGTTTCATGTTCACGGAACGTAATTATAAAAGTGATGAAATATTGTGAGCAGCAGTGATAAATTCAGGGCTGAAAAAAGGGATGGACTAGTCGTCCCTAAATTTTGAGACGACGAGCCATAAAGAAAATTCCTACAAAAATGGAATCTTGAACTTCCTCATCGAGGTCAAAGATTGAACTTTAATTTTTTTTTCTTTGCTTTCGTGCTTACAAAAAAAAAGGTTTTGGCTAATATTAGCCTTTTTTTCTATGACGAATGTAATGGCACTCTGCAATTTTTTATAAACAAATGTTAAGACATATTCTTATGTATCTTACTTTTTCTTATAATAATTTTGGACATTCAGAAAAATACAAAAGTGCAAACTGCGCTCGCTGGAACTGTATAATCTCATATGCGACACCAGAAGTGTGTCTCGTGGTCTCAGAATTCAAAGTTCTGTTTGTCACAAGTCCCTCCCGCCCTGAATAAAATTTTCTATTTCGAACAATTTGAAATTTTGATAAACAGAAATTTGAGAAAATCTGATATTTAACTTTTCTAAATTGCAATAAAGAATCAACTGTTGACACAAAATTTTTGTTTTAAGCCACGATGTCGTAAGGTACGTCTGAAACTACGTCGTCATCCATATCGAAAACTCAAACCCCAATTTTTGACGTAGTTTATGACGTCAGATCCTACGCTGTTTCCGACATAATTTACAACGTCCTTTCTGACGCAATGTCTTACATAGTTTCGTACCTATTTCACGAAGTCGAAATTTTCAATAATTTGCCACCATGGTGAACAACCCAACCTTACATACCCAGGAAATTCAGGCAACAGGTAACATGAATATTTCTTTTTGCATTTACTATTTCCATGCAAAAATAGGAGCGCGAGGCTTACTATTGAAGATGAGCTTACTATTGATGTCTTCCCTTTTGCAGTATATTTATCTGTAACTTAACAATATGACATTGTTTCAAATATTACGTTAGCATATACAACATGAAACACAAAGATACATTTTTTTATTAGCTTTTTCAGAATAGAAAAAAAGCGGAAATAAATTGCTAGTATATCTACGATGATCCGCATTTCAATTACTAGAAAAGTTGCAGCAACAGTCCGAGAATGAAGGCACGATGGTTGACAGAATTGGCCTCATCGGTCACCAGGGAAGCGTGGAACGCATTGCAGCTCCACCATTCTCATTTGTGGTTGCTGGCTGGGACCACTGCTATTTTCTACCATACCTCTTGAGTGAAACGTGGAACCAACTCTATCCTTTTCACTTCCCCACATCTCATTTCGAGCGACTTTGCGTCACACTATAAACCTCTTTGAACACATCCGTAGGTATAGAGTGATCGATCGTTCGCTCTTTTCGTTCGAAAGCACCTGTGCATTTGCTATAACGATATCAAAGTCTGTCTTCCGAGCTGCATTAAGAGACTGCAAAAAATAGAGACCTCATATTCCACAGATTTTCCTTCCATTTCTTTCTCGAGAACCCTATATAAATCACATTTTTATGATCGATCTCTAATATTTCACCTACCAAATTTTTATTGAAAAAGCAAAATTCTTTTCTTTTTTCATCAATAAATTCCATCAAATTTACGTCGACTTTTTGCCTAGAAGTCTAATAGAATTGCTTGTCAAATTCTCGAAGAATATCAGTTCAACTTTATTACCTTGGAAGTTCTGGTTAAATAGGAGGAGACCAGTTTCGAAACGTCTTATATTGGGTGAACCGGGGCAGTGCCGTCCGGTCAAGGCCCCTGGTAACCCACCAGTAAATCGAAATTCATAAACTGAGGATAAACAGAGAAGCCTTTCTGTCTAGTTTTTTGTATATATAATCAAAAGTTACTAGTGGTGGAGACCGTTTTTTTTCGGAAAGATTCTATTTCTTATGTAATAATCGGAAGAAAAAAATGCCACACCAAAGAAAGAATATCTACTCGGTTCTGCGTTTCGGCGATCCTGACGAAAAAAAAAACTACCATCCTGCAGGACCCAAGTTTTCAGGTAAAGAGACGTCCACTATTGTCAAGGCTGATTCTTTCAGGAGCGAACATACCATATACAAAAAGTAGCGGCAGCTAATCTAAGTCAGTGGATGGGTACCCAAAAGAGTAGGTGCGTGAAGGTGGTTGGGGGTGGATAGTGCCGTAATGTGCAGATTTTATTGAAAATAAAACTTTAAGCCATTTAATACCACAAACAAATGTAAACAAAAACGGAGTTTTATAAGCAACCTACCCCTGGATTCATTCATATGTAAGATTCAAGCCAAATCAATGTAACTGTACAATTTTCGGCAAACTTACGCGTAAAGTAGTAGCTTGTTAATTAAATGACAATATACAAGCTGTCTATATAGATAGGCTGCAGAATTCATGATCCGCTAGACGTGGAATTTCATAAGCTTTCCAACGGGTTTTTCAAAAATCTCCTATCTCTTTTTTTCGCCGAAATATCGTGGTTCGAAGTCAGGAGTGATTTTTAATAGCACTCACAAAAGTCGTGCGCGCAATTTCCGACGGTAGTGTGACGTGATGAGAATGTGTTCGTTAAAGCCGAAGAAGTTTTAATAAAATAGAATTCGCAATCACCAAATTACGGTTATCGATGCTTTGACATTTAATTTTAAAAGGTCTGTTCACAAATGTGGGGAAAATACAAAGACCGAGCGCGTAGCGCGAGGTAAATACATTATCAAGCCCGAAGCAGCGGCAGATTTTTTTCTTTCGATTATTACCTGAAAAATAGAATTGAAAAAAAAACAATCTTCAAAGCCAGTCCTACAACTCTTTAGATTATGTATGTACACAAAAAACTAGACTAATGGCTTCTCCGTTCGGCCTTAGTTCATAAAGTACGATTTCCCGATGATTCACAGGGGTCTTAACATTAATTGCTCCGTATAAAGGCGTGGAAATCATGTATTTTTTTAATTTTATCTCACATTATTTTATATAATACATTTCTGTATGTATTAATTATTATGATTAAACAATGATCTAATAATTAAATTACTTTCAACCAGCTGCATTTGGACGATGCTGCCCTGCATATACATGGTCAGCGGTAGTCGCATGTTTTTTTTATAAAAATAGGAACAGCTTAGAATTCGAAACTGGGATTAAACCTCATTTCCGTTGACAATCGACTGGTTGCGGAAAAAATAAGAATATCTACTTTACGTATCATTGAAAAATATTATTCTTCTGTGTGTTTTACACACTTTTTGTTTGTAAGTTTAGAGTTTGATCGTATTATAGACTAAATATATAGTACAGTTACCATCCAAGTATTTGACAATTATTTTGTTGGTCGTCTGCCCCGATGAAGAACCCTCAACTGTTTTATAAATTTGATATATTTTGGACTCAAATATGGTTAAATTTCTATAATTGCTTGATGGAATAATGTTTCATCTGTAAGAATATCAATTTTTCATGCTATAAGTATTCAGATTATGTTGGAAACAATATATTCCGAACAGTAAATTTTCTACTATTTTGTTGTCAATACTATTTTCTACACAATTTTTCTTTTGCAACTTGAATTTCCAAAATTTTTGGTCATAGCACCATTTTTCTGAAAAAAAAAGATTTATTTAATGCAAAGAAGAATTAAAATGGTTGACGAATAACAGTGTTATTTCCAAAGACGCCTCTGCACGGGGTCATTTCTATTGCGCGCATCGTCCTCGTTTTCAAAGTTGATTGCATGCATTTCGACTGCATTTTTTCAAATATCATACTTATTATAACTTACATCCAAAACTGTTATTTAAACCTTCAATGGACCACAGTCATGAATTGAAACTAAATTTTTTTTCAATTTGTTTTTAAAAATGGTTTCCAAAGCATCTGCGACAATTATAGGTTATACAGATGGTTAATTCTCTTTCAAAAATAAAACGATGAAGACAAATTGGAACAAAATATAAGAAGAGATATGTTCCTCCATATGGTTGTGATAAAAAAATAGACGTTTTTTTTAATTCATTAAACGGACACATTAAGTCATGGACATTGATTCCATTCGTTCAGAGTTCGTTTCTAAGTCAACTCTACAAAAATTTGTAGTCAGTTTGCGAAAGCTATTCAAAATAATTTCACTGCGCTTAAAAAATATCCCAATATAGCTAATCTACTTGATTATTGATTATCTAGAACATTTTTAAGTTATGCCCAATTGACAAATATCATTCAGATAATTTGTAAATCTGGTTAAATTTGCTAAAAATCTCGAATAAAACTGACGGAAGACCTTAAACCAAAAAAGTATTATTTTGAAAGTGATGTAACTTTTTGAATTTCGGTCTAATAAAAAATTTTGTTTGGAATAGTTTCGAAATACGTTCGATATTTCGTGAAAATTTTAACTGAAATTTTTTAATTTATCAGAAAAAAACCTTGTCTATGTCTTGAAAGTTTTCCTCGAAGTTTTCAAAATGCTTCAAATTTTTTAATTTCGTTCGGAAATATCTGGTTAACGTACTTGACCTTAATTTTGGGACCCTAAAAATGTGTATTACTGCTGTCCAAAAGTATAACTTAGTAAGTACTTTTTGTCGCAAGGGCTGTTTTCCAGCATTTGTACACGAGAAAATGACCTCTATCGGAAATGTTACTTACTAGGTTATACTTTTGTACAAAGGCTGACTCGATTGGAAAATTCTTTCAAAAGTAGCGTGGCTACAACATTCAGGTAACTACACATATCTACAGACGTAGAGACATACAGAGAGATATAAGAAAATTTCGATAATTACATTACAATTTCATCAATGAGAATGTTAAAATTGACATTTAATTTTAAGTAATTGATTGAATATATTTCAAATGAGTTTATTTTCGAAAATATATTACGTTGGGTTGTCTCGTTATTGTTCAAAGATTCTTCTCTCCAATGAACTGATTTAAAATGAAGGCTAAAAAAAATTGTACTATGTACAATTATATATTGTACCGAAAATAAACCAAAAATTGACTAAAATCGCCCACCCCCTTTCTTTCATTCTTTGTTTTTATTTGCACTGAAATAAAATTTATTAGCTAATTAGATTTTTCAATTAAATAAATTTGAAGAGTAAATTCGTTCTTACTTCAGAGAATCCTGGAAAGGAGAATGTCATTTTAGTCACAACCCTACTCCTTTTGCAGATCTTCCTTCTATATGCGTATACGTGGTTAGAATAAAATTTGACGTAAGCACTTTCCGGAAGTTCTGTCCAATTTATAAATTTTTTGATATATTCAGATTTTTTTGTATAATAACAAATTTTTTGGGCCCACACGGACAAATATATTTTTCGACTAAGAAGAAGAGGTTCAAAAAGGTTTTGAACAATTGGTCCAGAAGATTCAAGGGGAAAAATTGCCATACTCCTTCGTCGATACTTATTGATAAATTTTTAAGATTTTTCGGACTACTGTAGGCATGCAAAAAGATTCTTTACAAGAAATTGTTATGCGAAATGTACAATTTTTTTCCAAATCTTGAAGGTACTTCCTGTTGAAGACGAAATATCCCAAGATGATTTACGAACTGAATTTGTCATATTTTTTTTTTGGCAAAAAATGTGATTGCTTGAAAAAATGCCCCCACACCCTTCATTCCATCGTTTTTAGATTTCAAATTCCAGAAAAATGTATTTGAATACATTCATCTTTACACTCGAAGTATCTAACAAAGAAAATCCAATCGAAATATTTCTTATTACAATGAAATTTCCTTACCACGCTTTTCTCGAAAGTAAGCGACCCTTAATTACCAAATTATTATCACGGAAGCAATAAGTTACAAGGGGTTTGAATGAAAGTCATTTTCAAGATTCTGTCATGTTTTAAGAAAAAAGTTATTTAAACTTTTCACCTATCTCTTAACCATAAGCAACAGCACAAGTAAACGCGCTAAAAAATCGTTTAAATTACTTTATTGCTAATGTGACTAAACTACAAGATCATGTTCTGGATGAGGGAATATGTAGGAATATGTATGTGTATGTAGAAATATTTAGGAATATGAGAGAATATGTAGGAATATGAGGGAAAATTTGGAAATATAAGACAATATTTCGGAATATATTTAAATTATTTATATTAAATTACACATGTTATCACCCTTTCCTTCAGAACACCATAACTTTTGTTTTATTTACCTTAATTTTGAGGCCCATGTTCTTCATGCTTATGTTCAGTTTGCTCAACATTCTTTGCAAATCTTTGATTGACTCTTCTCTAAAAACCTTATCATCTGCAAGCGTAACCCAAGTACCCTTAATCTCCCGAGATCCACAAATAGTCATAAATTCACGAAATAATAATAAAGGAGTAAACAAATAAATAAAGGTTCATCCACAATTCACTTAAGGTGTTTTTCTGTAATTTTCACCACCCTCTCCCCCCACGTAACAAACCTTCAGATTTGCTGCCCCTCCCTCCCTGTCAAATCTTGCTAAGATTTTATAAACCTAGGGAACAAAATCACCAAGTAAACAGAGTGAGTTAACACATGAAGTTAGCTGATAAGCCTTTTTATTCGCCATCTGATTGGCTGTCGAGTCACGTGAACGTTAATTCCACTCATTGCCAGCGAAATTCAAATTGTCATTCGTTTCGTTTTTTGTTACTATTTACTTAGTGACTAAAATTAGAAGTTGAAATATTTTTAAGCTATACAGAATTTGTCATTGTTAATCATAAAAAAATCTGCGTTCTTATGTTTCCAGTTTTATTTCTAAAATATTATACATCAGACTCAGGTACCTTTCACACAATTTCATATCAGTAGATTGCATGCAGAAAGTCCACAAGAGTGTAAGAGATGGAGAAGAGTCTGTCCTTTTCGTTCCTTTGGGCAATCTACATGCGATTTGCTGATCTGCAATCGTGTGAAAGTGCCCTTAATAATAAGTAATTCAAAATCATTTGTCATGCGTATTTAACTTAGGGTGAGTGAGTGAGATGGTTATGTTCTTTTCCCTAATTGATCGTGATTTTCCCTGGAGATTGGTGATTGGTCGTTCTTTTTGGCGCCCAGTAATTGGTCAAAAGCGAAAACTATCACGTGATCATCATGAATTTCATCTGTCGGAGGAGTGAGGACAGGCGATCGCGAAATGGCGCCCGGTGAAATACATGGTGTGCGGTCTACTTGTAGTACTTAAAACAGTTAAATTTTCAAAGAGGGAGTTCAAAAAAATTAATTTTTAACAAAGTTGTTCAACTTTCAACCAAATAGTTGAATATTCAAAACAAAAAGATGAATTTTTAACAAAATAATTCAATTTTCAACCAAAGATATGAATTTTGAACTAAAATAATATATCTGCAACAAAAAAAAAGTAATTTTTAACTCATTAAACCAACTTTCAATCAAGTAGATCAACCAAAAAATATGAATTCTCAACAAATAATGTCATATTCGATATTTCACCCAAGAAATATCTTTTCTTAAATAATCATTCGATCTCCAGTGTTTCCACTTTATTTTTATTTATATTTATATGGTGCTCATTTCACGAGCACTTTGCTTCCCGTTAGCAAATGTATTTGCTTTTTCATAGTGGAAGCATTTTTGATGTTTTAAATGATAGACAAACTAAAGTTTTAATTTTGGTCAATTTAAGAATAAAAATTTACAAAAAAATATAAAATTACAGAATAATACAAAAAAGTTTGAAAATACAATTTCAAATCAGACAAATTAAATTTCATATTTAAAATGGTAATTTTTCGAGATAGAAAAGGGAAAGAAGATATTCTGACGAATTCAAATCAGACAAATTAAAAAGAGGGAGTATTTGTAAATTTTGATATAATAGAAAAACTAAAGTTTTCATTTTGATCAATTTAAGAATAGAAGTTTACGAAAAATACAAAATAATACACAAAATTTTTAAATACAATAAAAACCCAGACGAATCGAATTTTGTATTTGAAATGGTAATTTTTCGAGCTGGAAAAGGGAAGGGGAAATTCTGACAAATTCAAGTCAGACAGGTTAAAAAGAAAAAGCATTTTTTATTTTTTAAATAATAGACAAACTAAAGTTTTCATTTTGGTCAATTTAAGAATAGAAATTTACAAAAAATATAAAATTACAAAGTAATACAAAAAAGTTTAAAAATAAAATGTCAAATCAGACAAATCAAATTTTGTATTTAAAATGGTAATTTTTCGAGCTGGAAAAGGGAAGGGGAAAATTCTGTCGCACCCTATCCCTTTCCCAGTTTTATGATAAGTTAAGTTAAGAGTTAAGTTTTCAATTAAAAAAATTATCTTTCAACCGATAGGTTGCAAAAAAGGCATGACAACATTGGTGACTATCAGAATACTATTACAATCCCTGTAGTCTCTGTCAGAATTATTTTATTTGAAAATATATAATCAGAGCTTCTTTTCTGTTCATACATCAAATTTGATGTATGTTGATGAAAAAAGTTCTTCTGTTTAAAATAGATGTTTCAAATATTGCGAATGACTATAACTTCCCTACTCTTCAGTAAAGTGTATTAATATTATAGGTCAATCGATTTGCATCGAATGAAGGAGTCTTTTCCGTTATTGCATAAATTTCGAATTATGTCAATGAAAGAAATTTTCACCGAAAAAACGATATTCTAATATTAAGAGTGTCATATTCTTACAGGCATATTCTTAGTAATATTCTTAATGAAGTAAGCGAAATTCTCAATTTAAGAGTATCTTCTAACCAAAAGACGAAATGCGCCTTCATCTGTCCAAACGTTTCTTTTGTTTTGGTCGACGTGCTCTTCGATCAGTTTTTCGAATTCGTAATAAGTGAGAAGCTCGAGGAAATGCAACCAATTCTTAGGATAAATCGCGTGTGCACATCCATCTGCTTCTCTTTACAGAAAAAGTTAGAGTGAGAAAGGTCTGATTTGACAGTGAGGTTGAATACCGTTGTACCACACCGAGACATAACCTCTCTACATTATTTATTCGTTGGCGTGTGACATCAAACTTTTCTCACCTTAACGTTCTCTGCGAAGGGAAAGAAATAGAGTTAGAGATGTGCACATGCGATTTATCCTCAGAATTGGTTGCATTTCTTCAAGCTCGTCACTTATTATACAATTACAGCGACAGATTTCGGATGCAACTATATTCTTAAACTTAGTGGGGAATTCTCACAATTAGACAAGCATATATATTCTTAAGGTAAGAGGGACTCCATCGTACATTAAGAATATATTCTTGGCGCCTATTTAGGTTGCAAATATTCTTAAACTTAGTGGGAAATTATTGAAATTAGAATATCGTTTTTTCGGTGTTAGTATAAAGAACCGTTTTTTCAAATATTATGCATTGCCATAGCTTCCTTGCTGTTCAATAAAATGTGTCAATATTATAAGTTAATCGATTCATCTCGAATCAAAACATCTTTTCTATTCTCACATCAACTTTAAATTATAAGAACGAAAAAAATTTTTACTTTAAAAATCTATTTTAAATATAATATAAAGGACGATAACTTCCTAACTCTTCAATAAAATGTATCAATATTATAGGTTAATCGATTCGTCTCGAATCAACACATCTCTTCCATTCTCGCATCAACTTTAAATTAATAGAACGAAAAAAATTTTTACTATAAAAATCTATTTCAAATATAATATAAATGACCATAGCTTTCTTATTCTCAAATAAAATGTATTAATATTATAGGACAATCGATTCCAGAGAATCAGAAAATTCCAGAGAATCGAACCAGAGAATCTTTTATATTCTTGCATCACCTTTCAATTATGTTAACGAAAAAAGTTTTACTATAAAAGACCGATTTTTACAATATTATTATGTGCTAGAAAAAATGCAATAAATATTTTTAGAAATCCTTCGGTCAGTTTCAAGATTTTAGTGGTGAAAATAAGCCCTCCAAATTTCATCAATTTATCTGCGACCGTTCTCAAGTTATCGTGTTCACAAAAAGTGTGGCATCCACACAAACATCACACAAACACACACGCATCCGGGCAATTGCTTAGAACATTGTATTAGACTTTTTTGAGTCGATGAAGGTTTAATTAAATGAATTAAAATTTTTTGGAAAATGTTACCATTACAAAGCTTCCTCTGTGAGGAAGCAGAAATTGTAAAATCTGTTCCAAGTCTCTTACCTAAAATATGAAACTTGAATAATTCTCATTCTAGATATGAATGACCATGTATTGCGATGCCAAATTTTAACAGGAAGTAGAATTGGCGAAATTGCTTACTTAAGTCGAATAACGTTGAACTGTGAAACCACATACCCTTTCTCTTTCAGAAGAAGACAGTTCCCCATCAAATTAGCATTTGCCATGCCTAGAAATAAGTCTCAAGGCCAAACTTTTGATGTGATTGGAATCGATTTAAGAAAAGATGTTTTCAACCATGGGCAATTGTATGTTGCATTTTCAAGAGTTCGCTCATGGCAATCATTAAAAGTTTACATTGATCGTAAAAAAATTCAAAACGAAAGTAGAATAAAAAATTACGTATACCAGGAGATATTTTCGTAATCAACAATTTTTAGATAATTATATAGAATTCACAAATTTTTTAGAATTATTTGATATGCACTCAATTAGAAAATTTTATTATTGTTGATTGATCCGGCTATTGTTATAATTATATTCAAAAAATGGTGTATTCATACATATATAGCTTTGAAATGTCATTCTTCATGCATTTCTGGTAGAGAATTTTTGCTATATAATTTAAGTATATGTGTTTCAACAGCATTATATGTACATATACACGCACAGTGAAAAGCAGTTATTGTTCTTTTAAAAATCTAAGAAAAATACTACGAATTATAATTGAATTAAAATATGCAAATCTCAATGTGAACTAGATCTCCGCGCGCCGGGCGCGCGGATGTTCTAGTTATATATAAAATATAAATTCTGTTACTTAAATAGGCGTAGAAGTTCAATTAAATTAGTTTTAGAAAATTAAACAGGTTAATAATAATAAGTAGTATGTCACAATTTTAGTACAATTTTAGTACAATTTTAGTACAATTTAGTACAATTTTATAATATCTTTAGTGCCTGAAATGTTGCGAAGTCCGAAACACTTTATTCATTCTATTAGTAATATTCTTTAGTCTATAAATTATCGATATTCCTATTTATTTATCGCAGGCTTCACAGATGTTCTCCTTTTTTCGGTTTGTATTTAAATACGAACTGAATTATTAGAACCCAATGAGAAAATCCAACTATTTTTGGTTGATAGTTCATTCAGTTCTTTTGGCTTGAAAATTCTACAATTTGATTGAAATTTTTTTCCTTCTTGACTAAAAAATTTTCCTTTGTTTGAAAATTCAACTATTTTGTGGAAAGTTCGCCTTTTTGGTTTGAAAATTCTTTTATTTTTGTAGAAATTTGATATATTGTGGTTAAAAATGTAACTGTTTGGTTGAAAATTAATATTATCCTTGAAAATACACATTTGCGGGTTAAACATTCAACTGCTATGTAAGAAATTCTTATGTTGTGCTCGAAGATTAAAAAATATGGTGGAATATTCAATAACTTGGTAGCAAGGTCAACAAGTAGTTGAAGATAGTAGTTGATAGTAGTTGAATATTCATAATTTTAGTTAAAAATTCATTTCTTCAGTCTACAATTTTACTATCTTGTTGAAAGTTCGTTTTTCTGGCCAAAAATTTGTTTACTGAAAATTTAGCTATTACATTTTTTGCGAAAAATTGATCTTTGCTAGTTAAAAATTCAACTATTTGATTCAAAATCCATATTTCTTGTTGAAAAAATAATACTCTTGGTTGAAAATTTAACTATTTGGTTGGAAATTAATTGATGTATTTTATTGAAAAATCTTTCTTTTTGTTAGAAAATCCAGTTTTCAAATAAATGCAACTGTTTGGTTGAAAATTAATCTGCTTTAGTTCAGAATTCACGTATTTTGTTGAAAATTTCTCTTTTGTGGTTAAATTTCACTTTTATAAATAAAAAATTTAAATATTTGTTTGTTAAAATATCCACTATTACATTTTTTTTTGGAAATTATTCTTCTTAGGTTTAATAATTTTAGTTTAAAATTCATCTATTTGGTTGAAAACCTAATTTGAATTTGATTTGAAAGTCTATCTTTTTTGGTAGAAATTTAATCTTTTTTAAATTCAACTGTTTTTGATTTAAAATACAAATCTTATCTTGGTTGAAATATTAACTAATACATTTTTTTCAGAATTCATCGGCTTTGTCGGCCCCTTAGATCAGATTACAGATTAGACCATTTAAAAGTTAAGCATTAGAAAAAGATATGTAAAATGAAATAATATCAAATTAGAAAACCTTAAAATTCCGCGTCATAATCTGTCATAATAAAACAATGAACAATTTCAAAACTAAAGTAATAATACATACTAAAACTTAAACAATTTTCAATTTAAAGTATTTTAAACTAACAATCTAAAATTATTTATTCGAAGTCAATAACTTTTAAACTTGTATGAATGACAAGTAAATTATTATTCAATTTATGTGAAATTTATTATAATTGCATAATAATTGCAAAGGCACCAGACAAAAGCTACACGAATACAATCGGTGAGTGGAAGGAAAGAAATCAGGGAATATAATATTTGAGAATATTTTTCAATATCTATGAATATTTCGGAATATGTGGAAATATGTAGGAATATTAGGGAATATTTGGGAATATGAAGAATATGAAGAATATTTGGGAATATAAAGACTATCAAGACTATATGTAAATATTGAAAGAAGATATGGGAATATTTAGCGAGTGTACCAGGAATAATAGAGTGGTCGATCATTCGGAATTTTCAGTGATCTTGTGTGCACTTTTTCAAGATTTCAGGTGTCTGCCTGGAAAAAATTTCTAATTTGAGAACTGTTCAATTCTTTGAACTCATAAGTGAAAAAATGAACATTTAAATATATGTGAAATATCCAACTGTAATTAAAAAAAAAAAATTAACTCTAAACATTTGAATATGAATTAATATGAATTAATCAACTTAAATGCTTTATACAATAGAAAAAAGAAGTTTCTATAATAATCATTGTTTTATGATCAGCGTATTCTTGATGAAACCAAAAAATAAGGAATCATATTTGGTTGGGTGCAATATTATAATTAACTCAAACATAAATAAGTTAGGCTATAATTTTTTTAACTCAAGTAATGCTAAGCTTCGTGCAGTTTTCTTGTATAAAACCCGAGTCAGCTTATTTCAGTTAAGTTTTTATCAGACTTAATTTTTGTTTAGTTCAGCTGATTTAATCTTAGCCAAGCTAAAACTTAATTAAGAGGAATTAAGCTGTATTCTTATAAATTTTAGGATGATATTTTTGAGCTTCAAGCCAAAGCTTAATATATATGTTTCAAACTTTAACATGTAGTTCAAGATAAAAACTTTAAGATCGTGCTATTTAGAAATTTTCTAACTTTATCGATTTGCATAAGTTTGTTAATTTTACTACATTAGCATAAAATTTCTAAGTGATTTAGCTTTACTTGAACATTTGCGAGTTTACAATTAGCGTTACTCAACTTCTCAAATGTCAGACATAATCCTGAAATACTAGCTTATACTGCAATATTGTTTGCATTTTTCTTAGGAATTAAACTTAAATTTGCATTTTCCAGCCCAATTATACTCACGTATGAATAAATATTAATAAAACATAGTGCTCACTGTGAATACACCTTCAAAAATCTGGTAATGACTCCTATTATACAACGAAACGTTATCTCCAATTTTTCTTCCTTTGAAGTATTTAATATGAAACTTGCGTAGTATGATAAATTAAATAGGGCTGAAAATAACTTTTTTAATTAACTCTAACACTACTGTAGTATAGAAAGTATTGATTAAAAGCAAGGCAAACCCTGTTTCGAAGAACATTAATTAGTTTATCGTATAGCTCATTCCTCTCGCTTACCGGAATGTTCAACCAACCTGAAAAATGTTCTCGTTGAACTGTTCGAATTATTTCTCTGAGCAATGTTAATTTTTGGACATTCGTGTCATTATACTGAAAAATGAAGTAATATAGCCGCCTGCTATTTACAATGATACGCAGCAGATGGTGTAAATATGTATTTAACATAAATTATTATCAACCATAACGAATGTGTTAGCTTATTTTGCTTTTGGCGAAGTTGTATATCGAGCACTCGTGAAATTCGAGAGAGGATGTCTGCATATGACCGGAGCTTTCGGTTGCATTATTTAAATCTCGTTATTATGCTTCGCGTTACAAAAATGAAATGAAACTGCGCTCCGAGTGGCCGGTAGGTATATTTGCATGTAAAAAATGTATTGCATTTGTTATTCGTTTCAATGTATTGTTTTAATTAAACTTCGCATGAAAGAGCTCTCTCGCGGATGGACTCATTCAAAGGAATTTTCCAAATAATTATACTGATCGTAAAACATGTTATAATGGCAAAAACGGTTTTGACAAAAACTCAATTTTCAATAATCGTGAGGTATTTTATGCACACATTGATATTGGACATTTTATGTGTGAATTCAGACACGTAACATTTTGTCAAACTCGCAACGTGTCGACTGAATTAATAATGTGTTGCGTTTCATAATACAAAGATCTTTTTGAAACAGAAATAATAATTCAACAGTTTTATTATGGTTTGTTAAAAAAGTTCTTATTTGAATTACTGATAATAAGAGACAAATAATGCGTCAATTATTCGTATACAATTTTTATTATACTTGTAATAGTGGCCCTTAATAGAAGGTGACTCATTACCTAAGTCCAGCATAATCCCTAGTTTAATTAAGTTAATTAGACGGCCTCGACGCTCTCTCCGAAGTCGCTGATTGTCAGTTTTTCCCTGGATTCGTCCTATTAATCTTTTTTCTCGAGTATCACACTGCTGTCTTTTAAGAATTTTTTTCATTACCTATATTCAATTAAAGCTAAAGTGGATACTTGAATGCGCTTTCTGAAATTAAACTTTTGCTTTCATCAACTTTTCTATTACGTCACATATGTGTCTCCAACATTCTTTTCATGTTTTTTTTCAATTCATTCTTATCATAAATATAATGCACCTGTAGGCATTCGGTAAAAGTAAATAATAATCAATATTATTTAAAAATTGTATCAGACAAATCCGAAGATTGTTAGATCCTATCTAAAAAAGTGGTGTTACGAAATGACGCGTAAATCTCGCAATCATTGTTATTGAAAACCTGCTTGGATTACTTGAAGTTGTTCTATATCTTATATTTAGAATTTTGAGAATTGAATCTACAAATAATCCTTTGTGATAATGAAGTCTTATGTGAATTAAAAAACATTCGTACTTTTTAAATGCTCTTGCGTGCGATTAATTAAGACTTTAAAATAATTCAATAAACTATTCAGGGAATATGCATGTTTTATTATCTGAAAATGATTTATTTTTGGAAAGAATTTTAAAATAAGATCAAACAGTTTCAAAGAATACTCAAAATTTCTAAATATTCTCGGTTGTGTTAGTTTTTCTCAAATGAATTAGTATTTTTAAACAAAATTAGCTTCAAGTCTTATGATTTTTGTTTAAAATAATAAAACTTAGAATCTTGAACACTTCTTGAGTATGTTAGTGTTTTTCGTCTCGAATCGAATTTTCTATTGAAAAATCATTGAATTAAAAAAAACATTCATAAGTTTTTAAGAATCTTAGGTTATGTTATTTGTTTTAAATCGAAAATTAGTAATTTTACCAAAAAAACTTCATTGGAATTTGAATTAGGTTTAAAATTGTCTCAACAATTGTGGATTATGATAGTAATTTTGGTCGGAAAATTGTATTTTTAATAACAAAATTAGATACGTGAAAAAAGATTCATAACTTTCAAAGAATTTAAGGATATTAAATGATGGTAGTTTTGTCGGGTTTCTTGTCATGTATTTGACAACGTTATATATAATTTATTATGAAATATATGACTCGAAAACCGACAAAATTATCATATTTTAAAAATAAAGAACCTGGTCGAAAACCACAACAACAACTTAAATTTTAGATTATATTGGCGTTTTGCACCAGAAATCGGTATTTTTAGTAAACAAATCATTAGATTTCCAAAAAGATTTTAATTACCTGTACAATTGTAGGTTAACCCACCTGTTTCCACAAGGAATGTTGGTATAGATTTCAAAGGAGAGTTACGATTTTGGAACAATTTAAGATTATGTTAACGTTCATCACAGGAAATCGGTTATTTTAAAGAAATATTAATTAACTTGAAAGTGAGATTTTCAATCAAAAATTGGTATTTTCAATTTAGATAATCATTGATTTTCCAAATTATCATTATTCTTCAAATTAATATTCAGTCATTGAATTCACACTTTTTGTACAACTTTTTATTTTGTTGATTTTTTCCACCAGAAATCTGCACTTCAAAAAAATCATTGGACTTCAAAGTAAATACAAATTTGTTTAAAAATGTCAGGCATGCTCGCCTTTTTCACTGAAAATCGGTGGAGAGTTCAAAGAAGATTTCCCCCTCACGGCAAAAGAATATCTTAAAATATCCCATTGATATAACATGCTCTAAGCTGTACCTCGGCCCTTTAAGTGCTCCTTCCTTTGATATTTTCTGAATACTTTGTATATGCTAATAATAATATCTTACTTAATGTGTATCTTAAAATATTTATCTTAATAAATATCTATTATTATTATTATTGTTATTTATATCTCAGGTTATTTATATCGGGATATCCTGCAAGGCAAAAATTTTAGTATCCCAGTGATATCCCCAGGATATCCTGGCTGTCTGTAAAGCGTTTCTGAAATATTCATATAAAAATGTTCGGATAACATTTTTTACAAGAAAATGATCATTTTAAACAAAAATGATAGGTCTAAGAGAGGATTTTCGTTCATTATGCAATTCTGTTACACGATTTGACTTTACTCAAGTTTATGTTTTAACAATATAAATATTTCTTTAAAAATATTGAACAATTTTTTGTTATGCTCCTTTTATTTCTTTTTGTCTGAAATTTCTATTGTTAATGAAACATTATTGGGTTTCAAAGAATATTTCCAATGTTTGAACAATAATAGATTTTGTTAGTATTTTTTGTCGGAATATGGTAATATTGAATGAAAATGCAACGGTGTGGTTGTTTATACCAATTTTCATCAATTATTAAAAATACTGTCCTTGGTTTTAAAAAATATTATTTTAGATAATAGATACTAGCTTTTTCTAGACTGTCTAGTTTGGAAGATCTAATTTGGCTCAGGTCTGGCGCTCAGGCCTGGCGCTGCTCAGCTATCCAAGAACAATAGAATTATCAAATTAAAAAAAATATATTTCGAAAATTTCCCTCATAAGGGAAAAATAACAATCGCGGGCGTGTTTGTTTTCTAGTATGGATATAAAATGGATTATATGAATGTGGGATCTAACATTAGTAGCTCGCTGATGTCTGTACCTCGGCTAAGCGCTCGGATACTTTTCGCCTCGCGCTTCGCGCTCGGATTTTTTCGGTTTTCGCACATCGTGCTCGGCTTAGATAAAAAGAAGAAATTGACTTGCAGATATTATAAAATAGACAAATCCTCTACGTTTCAAGTGATTGTTAATTTTTTTTCATTTCAGATTAAAAAGGAAGTGAAGTAAATACTTAAGCTTATTCTCATTACAATACCCACACACTTTTTTGAAGTCCAAAGAAAAACGCTTAATTGCTTAAGAAACAGTTTTGGTTTAACTTACTGAAAATGCTACCAAACAATTGATGATTCTGTATCTGGTCAAACAGTGTTTGTTTTATTTATAAAAAATTGTATTAAAATTTTTTACATAAAACAAATACCTTCTCATTAGAATGAGAATTTAAAAATTTGATTTTTTGTTTATTTTGTAATGTCATTTTTCACGATTGAAACAAAAACTAAGCGTCCTATAAAAAAAATTAATAACTAACTTTTATATCTTTCTTTGGATGGATAATTTTTGTCTAATCATATTTTTTCGTATCTTGCATAGTCTGAAAGTCAAAATTCGAATTTTGGATTTTTCAAGAAAATTCGAGAGGTTTTTACGATAATCTCGTAGGGCTTGCAAAAAGCGACGTTTTTTTCTGACTCTTTTTCATAGCGTGCGTTGTTTGGCTTAAAACGTTGATTTACGTTAGTTTTTTTGGACTTTGAAAATGCTATAACTCTGATAGTTTTCTTTTTATCGAAAAAATTCGTGGGGCGAAATTGTTCAGATTTGTGAGTAATACGGATTGGCACCCATACCATTTTTGAGTTAAAAAAATGATTTAGACATTTTTGAAAATGTTCTAACTTTTTGAATTTTCAACGAAAATAGCTGGCTAACGAATTTGTCCTTTTGACTACAGACTACACACAGACTACAGACAGACACCTTGGTAAAAATTGTTTTTTTCTGGCTCAGGGGGTCTCAAGACGGGGATATTTGATGGAAACAGACTAAATCAAATTTCATATAAACCTTCTCATTAGGATTAGAATGTAAAAAACATAATTTTATTGAAACTGTCGACATCTCTTCTTTTTTTTCAGTTTGAATCTGGCCTTTTCCGTCTTCCTTCATATAACGAATACTTGTTTTGTAAATTAATATAATTTTAGTTTATATTTTACGAATGTAGAAGAATTCAAGAAGTGCTTCCTAAAATGACATAGAGCTTGGATAGCAGAGACAGGCAGCAGTAGTGTAATATTCACAAAGGGTGCCATGCCCATGTCATGAGGATTATCACTAATTGTAGTTTATGCTTTATACAGCACGCCATACGTCGTTCTTCTGGCATTTCGTTGATATTTCATACGTGCACACGAATATTCGTGTTAGATTCATCCCAAAATCCAGATAACTTTTTCCAGGTGAAATCATGCAATTTTGTCCACTTTCTCCCCTTTTTAATAAACAAAATTAATATGTATGTACATGCCATTTATTATTTCGAAATAGTGAAATTACCGTAAGGCGGGCCCTGGCGAAAGTATCGGATAGGAATTCGTTCCGAATCATTCCAAATTATTCCGGAATCTGTATCCGAACCAACCCGAATCAATCCGAAAAAAGTTCTACATTTCGTTCGATCCAAATCGGTTAAAAATTAATCTGACTCAATCCGATTTTCAATCCGAATGAATCCGAATGAATCCGAGATGGGATTGAATTGGATTCATTCGGATTGAAAATCGGTTCAGGTCAATCCGAGTTCGGATTCATTCAGATTGTAAATTTTGTTCCGATTGATTCGGATTGAGAGTTCGAAATGAATCGGATTGAGTTGGATTAATTTCCACCCGATTTCGATCGAACGAAATGTAGAAATTTTTTCGGATTGTTTCGGATTAACTCGGACGGGTTCGGATACAGATTCCGGAATTATTCAGATGACTTCGGATTGGTTAGGAATGAATTCCTCTCCGAAACTTTCGCCGGGGGTGCGAAACGGGACATATCATTAGATTTTTTAAAATAAATTACACAAGGGAATTATAATCAATTATTGATGCTTTAGCTATTGTACGTTTTCAAAGTCGAATTTTTCAGTTTTACCGCCACGCAGACAGCGCAATACGAGCAAAGATTTATTTTATTATCTTTTCAGCATGCTGAACCTAGCTTCGTGGGAGTGCTTTACATTTTTACAGATTCTTGTTTTTTATTCAATATGGAGTCTATGGGAATATCCGGTAGAACGACTCCTTGTACCTTCATTATGTTAAAATAAAAACGAGTTATTGTAACGAGTTTTATTAAATCATTGACACACGAGAAAATTAACCACATCTTTAAAATAAACAAATATACCAATTCTGACATTCTATTGCATATCGTGAACTCAAAACATTTAATTTGTCTATTAGTAACTAGTTATTGTTGACACTGTGTCCATTTTCACTCCTCCGGGAGGAGCAAGGCGTCCACTTTCAATAAAAAGGTAAAAACCGCTATTCTTTATTACTCATTGCAAAAATATCATAAGATATTTATATATAATATCATAAGATATTATATTTACATAAGTATATATTGCTATTTTAAAGTGAATAAAACTAATACGTTAAGTAAAAACTCAAAAATACGTACGTGGTTTCAGTATATTTACTGATTTACTGATTTACTGATTTAAAAAAAGAGTCAAACAACCACCGCAGGGTCCCACTAAAAGCAACCGCCATCTAAAAAATGTAAGTAGCCCCCAGTAGCACCGCGGATAATCACACCTATGGCCACGTCTCACAACCGTGAGATGGGTGGTCACAT
>CAKNXH010058578.1:0-34063 GCA_932178445.1 Andricus quercusramuli | reverse complement strand
TGGGTCGAAAATAAATACTTTTAAAATTCGAAATCGCTACAACGCGGAAAATTAGCGTATTGGGGTCCTAAAAAAGTATAATTAATTTGGAATCGATCGACATGCAGCTTGGTTACCCGCGCTCGAAAAAAAGGTTTTAAAAATTTCTTGTTTGTAGAGTTTCTCAATTTTATTGAGTTTCAATTTTTTTCTACATACCTGGAGGTCAAAAAAGTCTTCTCAATTTTTTTCGGATTTCAATCTATCATTTTCTAAGGGATGATTCCTATTTAATTTACCATTGTTTTTGGAAATTTTTTTTAACACGTTTGCAAATAGGAGGAGGATTTATTGAGGTACATGAAAACTTTTTAGTGACAAAAATGCATTAGAAAAAAAATTCTCAAGACCCACGAATCGAAATTGGCAATACAGCGAATTGAAAAATGTTTTATTTTGGTATTTTATGAACTTATCTTCATAACATGTAGTTTAAATATTTTTGTGAGCATGTGTGAGTTTTTTAAACATAGAAATACGCTAGAAAAAAAAATCCCCAAGACCCAGGAATCGAAATTAGCAATAGAGCGAATTGAAAAAATTTTGATTTTGGTATTTGATTAACTTATCTTTATAACTTGTAGTTTAAACATTTTGGTGAGCATGTGTGGGTTTTTCATACATAGAAATACACTAGAAAAAAAAATCCCTAAGACCCAGGAATAAAAATTAATGGAGCGAATTAAAAAATTTTTGATTTTGGTATTTGATGTACTCATCTTCATAACTTGTAGTTAAACATTTTTGTGAGCATGTTTGGTTTTTTTAAACATAGAAACAAAATAGAAAAAGAATCCACAAGACCCAGGAATTGAAATTGACAATAGAGCGAATTAAAAAAAATTTATTATTGTATTTTATGAACTTATCTCTATAACTTGTCGTTTAAACATTTTTCTGAGCATATATGGGCTTTTTAAACATAGAAGTACACTAAAAAAATCTAGAAGACCCAGGAATCGAAATTCAATGACCGAAAATTTTCTTATTTCGGAATTTTTGTACTTAAAAGAATTATTTTATTTATTTATAAGTATTACATTTTTCGAGCTTGTGTGGAATTTTTAAGCCTAGAAATATACCACAAAAAATCGGCAAGATCCACAAATCTGAATTGAAATTTGTTGTAATTCCAATTTCGATTCCTAGGACTTGTCGATTTTTTCCTAGTGTAATTCTATGTTTCAAAACCCACACACGCTCAGAAAAATGTTTAAGCTACAAGCTATAAAGATAAGTTCATAAAATACCAAAATCAAACATTTATTAATTCGCTCTATTGCCAATTTCGATTCCTGGGTATTGTAGATTTTTTTTGTAGTGTATTTCTATGTTTGAAAAACGCACGCATGCTCACAAAAATGTTTAAGTAAAAGTTATGAAGATAAGTTCACAAAATACTAAAATGAAAATTTTTTAAATTCCCTTTATTGCCAATTTCGGTTCGTGGGTCTTGGGATTTTTTTTTCTAATGCAATTTTGTCAGTAAAAAGTTTTCATGTACCTCAAATAATTCTCCTTCTATTTGCAAACGTGTTAAAAAAATTTCCGAAAACAATGGTAAATTAAATAGGAATTATCCCTTAAAAAATGATAGATTAAAATCAGAAAAAAATTGAGAAGACTTTTTTGACCTCCAGGTATGTAGAAAAAATTGAAACTCAATAAAATTCAGAAACTCTACAAATAAGAAATTTTTAAAACCTTTTTTTCGAGCGCGAGTAACCAAGCTGCATGTCGATCGATTCCAAATTGCTTATACTTTTTCAGGACCCCAATACGCTACTTTTCCGCGTTGTAGCGATTTCGAATTCCAAAAGTATTTATTTTCGACCCATCCTAACACACACACACACACACACACGCGCGACTTTTTTCATTGCATATTTTTGATCTCCATTACATTTCAGT
Organism: Andricus quercusramuli; assembly: GCA_932178445.1. Lineage (NCBI taxonomy): Eukaryota > Metazoa > Arthropoda > Insecta > Hymenoptera > Cynipidae > Andricus > Andricus quercusramuli. Next base: position 32,113 of record CAKNXH010058578.1, on the reverse strand, counting down.
TCCATCCAACTATGTTTTAAGCAAATCTCGGTTTTGTCCAAAAATGATCGATATGCATCACTAGCAAAAACCAAAAATCTTGTCTTGGTTAAAATTTAAGATAATTTTGATGAAACGTCAAAACATAATTGATGATAGATGAAATAAATATTTAAACAATCACAAGTGAATTTTTGCAAGCGTTTTTTAATCGAATCAACTTCCCAACGAAACTGAAACAGACTATAAAATGAAACTTGATACCCATTTTACAGAAAACATTAAAAATTATTTTGGATTTTTATTCTATTCTTGATTCTTAATTATTCTAAAATACTAATTATGAGTGGCCCGATTTTCTCACTGTGTCTCACTCACTGTGTCTCACCATGGTCTTAACTCATTGTTCCGCTTGGATACATGTATATTTCTTAAGGCTTCTCGTTTATAGCGCTTAACATCTTAAGCTTGCAAGTAGAAATATGTGGCACTAAAGAAGGTTTATATGGTCTTAAATATTTATAGTTCCATAGGAAAATTATTGTTCAAAATATTTTTGTTGTAATTAATAAGATTATGGACTAGATACATTTTCCTTAGTGCCTTATTCAATTTCCTAAACTTTCATTTTGATATCTCATTTCGTGTGGACTGAGGTAATAGATTAGCTGGGTGATTGCTTCCAAGTTGACCGCTTCAAGTCCTAATCATTTTCCAATTTTCCTTTGAATGGTAGTTTTTTTCTGAAATTATCTCTACAAAGTATTAATTTCAAAGCACTATTTATTAAAATTCCCAAATTTCAAACGATATCGTTTAGAAAATAGACAAAAAGTAAGCAAAATTTCTTGTTGCAGATATTACTTATATTGAGTGGAAAATGATTGTTAATGAAGAGTAGAGTCCAACATCTTAGAGTTGATGATTTTGAAAATCACATTCAATTTTTGTCCACAAGTTGTTGTGTCTGGTCAAGCCGCATTGCTATTTGAGAATGAAGCCCGAAAATAATTATTCAAACTATTTACTTAAAATTGAGAAAATAAAAACTTTTGAATTAGACTCAATTAATTATGAGTAAATGTCACCCTGTGACGTGTCCCCTGACTACTTTTGCTTCCTCATAGAGGAAGCTTTGTAATGGTGACATTTTTCAAAATTTTTAAATTCATTTAATTAAACCCTCCCTAATTTAAAAATGTCTAATACAATGTTCTAAGCAATTGTCCGGATGTGTGTGTGGATGTGTGGATGTCACGCTTTTTTGTGAACACGATAACTAGAAAACGGTTGCAGATAAATTGATGAAATTTGGAGAGCTTATTTTCCTCACTAATATCTTGAAACTGACCGAAGGATTTCTGAAAATATTTATTGCATTTTTTTCTAGCACTCAATAATATTTTAAAAATCGGTTTTTTATAGTAGAACTTTTTTCATTCGCATAATTCAAAGTTGATGCAAGAATATAAAAGATTCCTTGGTCCGGGACGAATCGATTGACCTATAATATTAATACATTTTATTGAAGAGTAGGGAAGTTATGGTATATTTATATATTTTGAAAATCGGTTTTTTATAGTAAAACTTTTTTTCACTAGCATAATTCAGAGTTGATGCAAGAATATAAAAGATTCCTTGGTTCGAAACGAATCGATTGACCTGTAATAATAATGCATTTTATCAAAGAGTAGGGAAGTTATGGTAATTTATATAATTTGAAAATCGGTTTTTTATAGTAAAACTTTTTTCATTAACATAATTTAAAGTGGATGCAAAAACAGAAAAGGTGTGTGGATTCGAGTCGAATCGATTGACCTTTAATATTAATAAATGTTATTGAAGAGTAAGGAAGCTATGGTAATGCATAATATTTTAAAATACGGTTTTTTATAGTAAAACTTTTTTCATTAGCATAATTCAAAGTTGATGCAAGAATGTAAAAGATTCCTTGGTTTGGCACGAATCGATTGACCTATAACATCAATACAGTTTACTGAAGAGTAGGGAAGTTATGGTAATTTATATATTTTAAAAATCGGTTTTTTAAAGTAAAACTTTTTTCACTAGCACAATTCAGAGTTGATGCAAGAATATAAAAGATTCCTTGGTTCGAAACGAATCGATTGACCAATAATATTAATGCATTTTATCAAATTGTAGGGAAGTAATGGTAATTTATATGTTTTGAGAATCGTTTTTTTATACTAAAACTTTTTTCATTAACATAATTCAAAGTTGATGCAAGAACAGAAAAGATGTGTTGATTCGAGACGAATCGATTGACCTATAATATTAATACATTTAATTGAAGAATATGGAAATTGTGAAATTGCATAATATTTGAAAACACGGTTTTTCATAGTAAAACTTTTTTCAGTAACATAATTCAAAATTGATGCCAGAACGGAGAAAATCTCTTGATTCGAGGCAAATCGATTGATCTATAATAATAATAATACACATTATTGAAGATTAGGGAAGTTCTGCTCATTTATAATATGTGAATCATCAGTTTCAAACAGAAAAACTTTTTTCATCGACATAATTTAAAGTTGATGCATGAATAGAAAAGACTTTTTGATCATAAATTTTCAAATAGAGTAATATTATGACAATTTTTGTGGAGAAATCATAAAGCTGGGAAAGGGATAGGGTGCGTCAGAACTTTTCCTTTCCCTTTTCCAGCTCAAAAAATTATTATTTCGAACGCAAGATTTAATTCGTCTGATTTGTCTTTGTATTTAAAAGATTTTTCGTATTATTATGTAATTTTTCATTTTTGGTAAATTTCTATTTTTAAATTGAGCAAAATGAAGACTTTGGTTTGTCTATTATTGAAAAAAATAACTAATGCTTCCTCTATGAGGAAGCAAATACATTTGCTAACGGGAGGCAAAGTGCTCGTGAAATGAGCACCATATAATTATAAATACAAACAAAGTGGAAACACTCGAGATAGAATTCACAGCTAGTTTTTCTTTATGGCATTATATCTTTAAAAAAAGCTTGATGTATAATTGTTAAATCCACGTCTTTTCAAGAATCAATTATACAATTATAAAAAAAGTTTTTTCTCTTTTTTCCATTCATAGTTCTAGAGTTAAAATTACTTTTTAAATCTCACCGAGTTTTTCATATCATCTGGTAACAAAACAGTTCTTATTAAGTTAATGTCTTGAGAGCTGAAACTACATATTTAAATTGGATAATAATTAGAGATTATTGAATATAATTTTAGATGTAAAAAGTTTAATATTAGAAGAACTATATTTAAAAGGTGAGTTAATGAAGAAAATATAATAGAAATACATCATTCCTACCTGCGAAATACTTCACTGTTAGTTTATTTCCACGTGAAAATATACTTGATGAAATAAAATTATCCAGGATAACTTTGTCATCAAGTAACGCAAAATTTATTTTCATTTAGTGAAGTTAGTCGTAAGAAGAAAAATAATCGATATTCCTATTATTTTTTGATTAAGAAATAATGTTAAATAACCTTATAGTTACTTGGTTGATTGATTATGTTAAAAATAAAAACAAAAATAAATCTCAATATTCCTATTTGATGGCCCAACATAGTAAATCAACGGTTCATGGACCGTTGTTTGTAGGTTAGTCGAATTGTCAAAATCAGCGAAGTATTTAGGAGTAATATTTGACCATAAATTAACCTGAAAATTCCATGTTGACGCAACAGTAAACAATTTTTTGGACCTGTAGATGGGCAGTAGGGAAAACCTGCGTTTTAAAACCAGGATTACCTACTGGTTATACACAATGATAATGATAACGATAAGCATATGCATCAACGACCTGGTCGCCAACGACTGAATTAATCAGTACCATTGAGCAACTGGAAAGCCTTCAAAAGGAATTCTGCTTGGCGGTCTCTGGTGCTATGAAAACAAAACCAGCAGTAGCTCTTGAGGTCATTCTGCGCATCCCGCTGTTGCAGCTTTTCGTAAGGATGATTGCGGCTGCGGATGTCTATAGACTCCTAGTATGGGCAACCTTACTGATATTGAGGTGATAGATCTACATGATATCAGTGAGCGCATGCTACATGAGCATAATATTCTAGCTATGCAAAATGATGTTATATTGAGGAAATTATCCTTCATGAAACCCTTTCAGGCCATCTTCCCTAAAAGGGAAGAATGGCATGATGAAGAAGGAAGGTGAGAATTCTGTACACTAGAAGGTCTTGCTTGGTATATAGACGACTCTAAAGGCTCCTAGGGAACAGGGGCTGGACTATATGAGAAGAAGGCCATGGCTGAGATAACAACAGTTTTGGGCACAGTCCCTACCGTTTGACAGGCCGAAATAGTAGCTATGAAAGCTTACCAGGAAGACATTTGTAAGCGTGCTCATGAAGACCAGCACATTTAAATCCATTCTGACAGCCAAGCAGCAGTATGGAGTTGCCCTCAAGATCTTCTTACGGGTGGTGGTAAAAATTGGGTCAGTCTAATCTGGGTTCACGGCCATGAAGATATTGAAGGTAATGAGAAAGCAGATCACTGGCAAGATGGGAACTTCACAGCCCGTGATTGGCCCGTAATCCTACTACGGTATCTCGCACACATCAGCGAAAGGAGCCCTTGGTAAATGGCTCTTGTAGGAACATGCGAGATATTGGAAGGGAACCAAAAAATGGTGCATTATAAGCATTTTATATCTGGTCCATGTATTGAGAGGACTAATAAACTCTTGAACATGTGGAGAAGGCAGATTAAGGTCGTAGTAGAGATGCTTACTGGACACTGCCGATTGTGAAAACACTCGACCAACATGAGGATTAGAGACTACTCTTATAGTGGAAAGTGTACTTTTTGTGTGGAGACAGTTCATTGTAAGCAAATCGTCAGAAAAAAAATACTCAGGGGATTAATTTCTCATACTTTCATGACATCTCCTGCAAATTAGTGTATGAATTTATGGTAAAGATTGACCTTATGGGAGATAGTTAAATTTTAGGGTATAGTACAATATGCTGGCCGTTCCTATACTGCTCTACACGTTTGTTGCAGTAAAATGGAACGTCAATGAGTTGAAGCAACTTGACCGAAGCACACGAAAGATGATGGCAATCCATCGAAGTCATCATCCTAGATCTTCCGTACCCCGAATATTCCTCCCTCGAAATAAAGGGGGTAGAGGCTTGCTGAACTTAGAGTGTCTTCATCGAAGAACGGTTCTGGCTACAGCCTGCTCAGTTCTGAATAGCACAGATTCTCTTGTGCGACTCGCACATCAACATGAAGTCGTCAATGCTGCGTCAATTTTGCGTTTCTATACAGTGCCGCAGATAGGGCCGCAGAGGAGCTTGGCCTCCTATTTGATTCCAGCGATACTACTCATGGCCTACCATCACTAACACCTCTAGTGCTCAAAAGTCGTGTACAGGAAGCAGAAAATACGCTTCTACTAATAGAACATGCTGACAAGCCCCTTCATGGTAAATTCTACGGCATACCTTGAGAAGAGCTCTCGATGGGTCTGTCCAACATATTTCTTAAGTGTGCTGGATTAAAATTGGAGACTGAGAAATTTCTCTTTTCCTGTCAAGACGACGTTATAGATACCTTAGTTTACCGCGATCGGATAATGAATGTACCTGTAGGCCCGTCAAATCCAAGGTTGAAGCTGAATTGACAACAACTTTTAAAAAGCATAATCCCTTCCAGTTTGGCCCTAGAGGACTGTCTTATGCTGAGAAAAATGATTTGAAATTTTTTTTTAGATAGATTGATTGATTTAAAGCGTATAAAACCAAGCGAATCTGAATATGCATCCCCTGTTGTTCTTGTGAAAAAGAAAAATTGTTTCACCATATTTCGATTGCGGGAGAGTCACAAAAGTATACATCTCTCGTCACTCCTCTTGGCCAGTATGAGTTTTTATGCATGCCATTTGGTCTGAAAACAGTACCTTCCCGATTTCAAAAATTCGTCAACAGTGTGTTTAAGAATTTGATCAATTCCGGTGACGTTGTGGTGTATATGGACGATATGCGTGTAGCCACATAAACGATTGAGCATCACTTTGCAATTCTGAAAAAAGTTTTTAGAGTCTTGGTAAAAAATAAAATGGAACTTCGCCTCGATAAATGCGAATTTCTTTGCACTAATATTGAATTTTTGGGTTATGAGATTAATGAGGACAGTATTGGTCCAACAGCTAAAGTTATTGAAGCTGTATTGAATTTTCCCGAACCTAAAAATGTGAAAGGTGTGCAGAGCTTTTTGGGTGTAGCGCAACATTTTCGAAAATTTATGGAAAAATTTTCGATTGTTGCTAAACCTCTGTATGGTCTCTTACGAAAAGGTTCGGCATTCAAGTTCAGAAACGAACAACGTAGATCATTTGAATTTTTGGAAAAGAAATTGACAGAAGTTCCTATTTTAGCGATTTATGAACCTAAAGCCGAAACAGAATTGCTTTGTGATGCAAGCTCTCATGGATTCGGTGCAATTCTGATGCAGCGAAAAAAGATTTGAAGTTCCATCCGTTTTTTTATTTTTTGAAGCGCACGACTGAAGTTGAAAGTCGTTATCATAGTTTTGAGTTGGAAATGCTGGCCATTGTTTATGCGTTGCGAAGATTTCGAGTATATTTTCATGGAATTGAATTTAAGATAGTCACAGATTGTAACGCATTGACATTGGCTTTAAAGAAAAAAGATGTTAACGCCAGAATATCTAGATGGGTGATGGAACTTCAAAGCTTCGGTTATGCGACGGAGCATAGGGAGGGGAGTAAGATGACTCATGTAGGTGGGCTCAGTAGATGTAATATGATTTGTATTGTTAACGACAATTCAGTTGGAATGAATCTCTTAATTGCACAAAATGAAGACAGCCGCATTGTTGATATCTGAAAGAAAATTGAGGTCATGCAGGATAAATTTCATTAGCTAAGAAATGGTGTAGTTTGTCGAAAAGCGGATAATGGTAACATGCGTTTGTTTTATGTGCCAAACTCTATGGAAAAAAATAATATATTTGAATACCAAGACGAACTTGGTCATCAGGCAATTGTAAAATTATACGAAACGCTACGACAAAGCTATTGGTTTCCGCATTTGAAAAATAAGATCGCCGATCATATAAAAAACTGCTGCAAATGCATTGCATTTACACCGACTTCTGGCAAAGCCGAGGGCAAAGTCAAGGTGATCCCAAAAGGTGATAAGCCGTTCGTAATAATACACGTGGATCATATTGATATTTTTGATACAAGGGTGAAATCAAAGAAGCACATATTGGTTGTAATCGATGCTTTTACAAAATTTACAAAATTGTACCCGACAAAAACTACGAAGTCGGCGGAAACAATTGCATGTTCAAAAAATTACTTTTCAGATTATAGCAAACCACAAATTTTAACCTCTGATCGCAGAACATCTTTTACTTCGCAAGAGTGTCAAGACTTTTCTTATTGAATATGATGTTAAGCGCCAGAACGTCGCGATTGGGTCTCCACAAGCGAATGGGCAGGTTGAGATTGTCAACAAAGTCCTAGGATCCATGTTAGGAAAATTGAGCGATCATAATTTGGGTAGAGAATGGCCTAAAGTGCTAGCAGAAATCGATTTTTCTATAAATAACACTGTACACGTGTCTACGGGCAAGGAGCCCAGTGAATTGTTGTTTGGGTTACGTCAACGTGGAAAGGTCAGTGATTATGTAAGGGAATATATGGAAAATGAGATAAACAAAAATGATAGGGATTTGATTGCACTCCGTGATAAAGCCGATTTGAAATTGCAAAAGGCACAACACCGTTACATTGATAATGCCAATAAAATGCGAAAGGACGCGCATGAATATCAGTTAGGCGATTATGTCATGTTAAGAAATTTTGATTCGACAAAGGGAGTATCTCCCAAACTGGCCCCTCGATTTAAAGTACCGCATCAGGTCATGAAAGTTTTACGAAATGATCGATATGTAGTGGCAGACATCGAAGGTTTTCAAGTGACCCAGCGTAAATACGAAGGTGTATAGGAACCAAAAAATATGCGACTCTGGTGTTCGAGTGATTAGATGTCTATATAATTATCTAGATATACATATATCATATATGTCTGTATGATTGATGTAATTTAGCGTGCTTCCGAGGACGGAGCTGGCCAGGATTGGCCGAACTGTAAAGCAATTGAGTGTGTGAGTGTATTTAGGTTTGTTTGTGTGTGTCTCGTGATTGACGAGGTCCTTCTCCAATTGATGAGGAACTGGTATTGCGATCGACTGCGAAGGATATACAGACTTTGCCAAAAGTAAGAGAAAGATAGAGACATAGCGAATCGTCAGCTGGTCGCCAAGCACTGACGGCAAGCAGAGCTTAGCCGACCGGGAAAGCAAGCACTTGTAGATACAATTTGACTTTCAACTAAACTTTTAATAAATGCTTGTATATATTTTAAATTATTATTTTACGAATTGTCCGTCGAAATACCATCCAACACCCCATCCTTGAAATTACATGTAATAAGCCGAAAATATGGATAGTCGAATACGCTCATACTTTAGTTGGTTACGCTATTTTATAAAATGTATTAGATAAGATTAACTTGTTAGAGATTATTATTTTCCTTGAGATTTTTATTAAAATAATAAATCAGAGACATTAAGAACTAGACTTTGTTGACATACTGGTCAACAAAGTGTGACCTATGTACTCATGGAATGAGACATGTCATTTCCAGGGTAGCTTTCTTGTGCTGAATCTGAATCTGGCCTCCATTCTTCTCCAGCACGTTAGGCTTTCGAGATTTTTTTAATCAAAATTTTTTTCTGAAAAATAACAAATCATGAGATAAAATGTTGTGAAAACTTTTTTAAATGAAAAGCAATATATGATTTCAATGCATTTCTTAATGCCGAATCCAGCGGTGGTCTTCTGTTTTGATACAAAAAACTGCATATTTTGCTGAAAATTTTTTTTTCTCTAGTGTTTCTAGTGTCATTCTTTTCGTTTTTTAATGCCAAAGAAATTTTTAAAAAAATCAGTCTTCACGCTATCACCGTTCGAAAGATGCATGGCAAAGAAGTTGTCTCTTTCTACAGAGTTGCCAGTTTGACGGACTACCAAGGTGTGCCTCGACTGACTTCAATCCAAAAGGGCTTCCATGTGTCGCTTTTTTCCTGAATATACTTCTGGAATGCCCAACGATCATTTTAAGCCCAAAAAGAAAGAAATCACTTGGGCCCTTTTTGAGAAAATTCCTCTTTGATTTTTTTGAAGAGGTTAGTCAACATATTTTAGTGAAAATAAGTTAAACGTGGAATTTCATTGACTGGAACCATTCAGTTTGGCATCCAAAAAAAGGATACAGGTGCTGAACATGTGGGAAAAAAACATTTTTTTTGTAAATCGCCTTATTCCAGTTCATCCAATGTCCCAAACACCGTAAAAAGAATTAAAGTTCTTGACATTTTCTGCAAAATGAAAAAAATCGGATGTTCTATCTCTAAAATGTTACGAGTTATGGTCCTAAGAAGTCGATTTTAAGCGAATAATTTACTTATTTCCACTAAAATATGTTGATCAACCTCTTTAAAAAAATCAAAAAGCGCCCAAGAGATTTTTGTCTTCTTGGGCTTAAAATGATCGTGGGGCATTCCAGAAGTATATTTAGAAAAACCGATATATGGAAGCCCTTTTGGGTTGAAGTCAGTCGAGGCACACCGTGGTAGTCCGTCAAACTGGCAACTCTGTAGAAAAAGACAACTTTTCTGCCATGTTTTCTGAATTGAAATCATATATGACTTTTCATTGAAAAAATTTTTTATAACATTTTATCTCATGATTTGTGATTTCTCAACCAAAAATGTTCATTCCAAAAATCTTGAAAACCTGACGCGCTGGAGAGAAATGGCGGCCAGATTTGGATTCAGCACAAAAAACTACCCTGGAAATGACATATCTCATTCCATGAGCACATAGGTCAAATTTTGTTGACCAGTGCAATGAATTTTATTTTTCATCAGGTTTTTATTAAGAAAGTTATGTTCTATCCTTTAACGGGAGTTAGGTAGATCTAGATACTTCACGTACCGTTAAATAATTTTAGTCTCTGAAGACATTTTTCAAAAAGTAAAAAATATTTTGTGTAGAATTGTATAGAGAACTCTAGTAATGATGAAATTTCACAGAATTAATTATTTATCTACTCAGGTTACAGGAAGAAATGTCAAAACAAACAAAAAACATAAAGATGTGGAGGGATTAGAATTTAAATTAAATTAATTCAGGATTTTAAAAGTGATCTTGAAATATTTTATTATCTAATAATAATATGAAACTACTAAATGTATATTCAAATCCATCATCTTGTATCTAGTGATTTGCTATCGACAATAGTGAACTAGTTATCATATTTTTATTTATTAAGAAATTATAATGATCATAATCCCTTAGTTACTTAATACTCACCTTTTCTGACTTGTACGAAGATCCTTTCCAAGGAAACCGAAAGAAGATTGAAACGATAAATTGAATATTTTCCTTGTGAAATGAAATATAACGCCGTCGCATTTCATTTGAAATAAAAATTTTAGATAAGAATGTAAAAATATGAAAAGTTACGCGGGGGTTATACATTGCTGAAATAATTTAAATCCCGCGATCTCAAAATCTTTGAAAATCGGACTTATAGCGATTGAAGATTCCAAATATCTCACTGTGACCCGATGGATTTCATAAGATCTCTCCAGAGTACTTTCGATTTTCGCGAAAATTATTGAAGATTTGAAAGATTTGCGAGATCTCCGGCGAGATTTAAAACTGATTTTGAACTTTTTCTGAGTCGCTGAAAGAACTTGAATTTCCAAAGTGAATTACGTCTCAAGATTACGTGATGCTAATTAATAATTTTAAAAATGAATTTTTAATACCGTTACCATTAAATACTTCTCCAATTTCGAGAAATATAATTTTCCCAGTAATCAACGGAAACAAACATTTAATTAATGATTTATGACCATCCTCTAAAATATTTTATTAGATTTCTAATCTCAAAATAATAAAAAAGAGGTGGGAAAGGAAATGCAATAAAGTTCAAACCAGATGTGGTACATTTTCTATAATATATTTTACATTATAAACCAACCATACATCATAATAATAATATCTTATATCCTTACATCTAAACGGGTTTTATTCTGTATTCTCGTTTATATACTTTTTTCATATTTATAATTTGTTTACTTTTTCATAATATTTATATATTTATATATATATTTATATTCATCATCTGCGTCATCGTCATCATTATTTATAATATACTTCATATGCTATATTATGTATAATATCATACACGTTTTTTCACGCATGTCCAAGACTTCTTGTGTGTGCGTCCACGCGTTCGATCGCGCGTGCCATTTAAAGTGTCCGTGTGTTTAATGTGTAGGTGTGTTCGTGCCGCTTTTGTGTACACATATGCAAAGGTTTCATGTCGTTGCGAGTTATACGTACAACTTTTTCGCTCGATTTTTTCTGACTATTGATTTCACGGCCAGCATCCCTTATAATTCCTATATGTATAAGCAACGAGGCTGCCGTGGAACCCCGTGGGCCGTATTCCCTACACCACGGAAGTTTTTACACTTCTTTGTAAGCGCCTCTGTCACTCTCATACTAACACTGTATCTCTCCATTTCGAAAAAAAACCTGACGACAATCGTATTTGGACGCGTGATTGCTGTCTCCCTCGCTTCTATGACATTATTAGTATTTTCTGCGCATGTTTTCCTTACATCGTCCAGGGAGACACGCTAATTCTATCTTTTTTTACTGCATGGGTTTTTTTAAAACTTACTTGTTCTTTGAAACATATTTTTTTTAAACTTCACTCTTTTTTAAAACGTCTTCTCGATTTCTCTATCTTCGTAACATTTTACTCGCCCTTTCGAAATATGTGAACTGGAAAAAGGCACCTAACTCCTTAGCGTACGGTCGTAAGTGATATGCCGTATCGCGACGGGGTCCCAATTTTTGGGACCACATATGCGCGCGAAATACCTACGAGAAATCAAGGAACGTCGGGTGTCTGTATGAATAATCGGACGCGATAGTAATTAACTTTTAATTATGTTCTCTTTTGTGTGCTTTCTCTCGCTCATATGCTCGCTTTCACACATTTATGGCACACTCACACTATAGGTTATTTGTATTTATATATATATATTTATTTATATATCTCAGGGGTGCAGGGGGTCCGATAGGCTAGCCACAACACTTCCTTAATAATTACGGCTCGTTTAATTACTTATCACTACGATTTTTAACACAGTATATCTCTCACGCCAGTTCATAGAGGCGTCTTGGTTTTTTTTTCTTTACCGTCCTCAATAAAGTACATGTCCTTTTATTTATATATAATATATTTCTCTAATTGTCGTCTACAGCTATTCTTACACCTGTAAGCATATGTATATATAATATACATATTTTCATATATACGTGCATATTTCATTTGCTGTTTACTTCAATCTCACTGCGCGATGCGCATACATGCTTTTTTTCAACCCCTTTTACACCCAACTTGCACTAACTAAGTATTCTCTGCGGTGCTCTGTATATCGGTAAGTAATAATTGGCCTGGCTGCTACCCCGCATAATTGCCGCTTCTCACGCAACCTGCCGAGGACATGTCGCGTCAACCCCATAAATAAAGACGCTAAGGACATTCCCACGAATCGTCTTAATCCCTTTTCTAAGTTTTAATCGTTCAAACTTGCCTAATCGAGCTACTTGTCATTCATATGTCAACCGAAACAACTTTACTTTGATAAATTATTTCCACTTTTGTTCCCTCCACTTAAACAAGGAAATTTAATAGAGGGTTGTTAAACATTTCGCAAAGAAATCTCGTGTTAGGTAGTAACTTATATGATGGATGTGACTTTTATTTTTAGGATAGTGAAATGAGTTGGTTTGTTCATCTTAAATTTTGCACAATTTTTAACTTACCCACATTATACTCTTTTATGGAATGAAGTAAGATTTTACATTTTAATACTGCAATATCTTGTTATTTTAAAATTCCATGACAAAACAGATATACAAAATATTCCATCCTTATTTGAATCTTTGGAAATATATATGATTTGAAGTTAAAATGGGAAATGTCCATTTTCGAAAAACTTGATTTTCAAATCGAAAGAAATTGGATCGATCAAAATTTCAGAGTTGAATTTAAATTTCTGAAGATGAATCTCAAATACATTTGAAAAAATTGATATAATTGAGATTATTCCAATTTAATTAAGTGTTTTAATTTAGAAATGCTAATTTTCATTCTTTGATTACATCATCATTACAAATTGTTCTGAATGATTTATTATTTCTTTCTAAATAGTTTAAAACCTTTTAAAAAACATTTTTTCTAGTCCGAAAGTGAATATCATTTGGGAGAGATAAAAAAACATGAGTATTTTTGTCGAAAATACAAAAAATATTTTTAAAATTTTTGAACAACTGATTTTTTTTATGTAAAAACACTTGTATTTTTCTGAAAAAACACAAAAAAATCAGCATTTTTCAAAATTAATTTCTTCATATCAAATTTTAGAACGAAACCATATGAAAAGAACTATATTAATAGATTAAAGATTTCATTAATGTTAAATATTAATTTTGTTAAATTGGTAATTAAGTTGGATATTTAATGGTTGTTTGATTTGAACTATTAGACTAGAATATAGTAAAAATTAAAAGTTGGTAGAATTAACATTGAAATTATTATATATTAAATCAATTTTGTTTAATTAATAATTGCCAAATGTTTGTAATTATTTTAACTGTGATTTTTAAAACTGGAAAAAGGGAAGGGGTAGTTCTGGCACATATCCCTTTTCTAGCTCGAAAAATGACCACTAATTTCTATTTTTGGCAATTGGATAACTATTTTTTCGGAAATAATAGTTATGAACCTGATTTTTGCAGATTTTTAATCTTTTGGATTTGTAGATTGTAGAGCACAATCCCGAAAATTCCATGAAACCATTAAAAGACCATTGAAATGTCATAGTGTCAAAGTGTTAAAGGGCTCAATCAAAATGGGTCGATGAAAAATAAATGGAAGTTCAAAAGAATGATGGAAGAGAATACACATCGAGTCTAGGGTAAATAGAGTATAAAGTAGACAGAAAAGAAAGTAGTAGAGTTAATTGAATATTGAATAAGGGTATGAAGCTCCTGGTTAAGCGTAACGAAGATAAAATATAAAGGGTTCAATAAGCAGTCGCATGAAGCACAATGTACTAACTGGAATGGGGTCAATTCGAATAGAGTCATAATGGGATGGTGTGAAATTATAAAAAGCGAAGTACAAAATAAAGTACAGGGAGTATTAAGGTCAAAAGGATTTGCATAGTTCCGTTTCGAAAATTTGAATGCAAGTGAGATAATAAGAAATTTTGTAAAGGAAAAAAGAGTTTAAAAATAGTTTCTGATTTAACTTTTGCCTAAACCATATTGATTCCGTGGAACTGAAATTCGCGGCATAAAGGTTCCACCCAAATTGCATGAAATATTCCAAGTTCTCTTTTTGTTTGCGAATGACCGACATCCATAATTTTACATTCTCAAATCTGCGAGAGACCAGGGTCTATGATATGCGGCTCCGATTGCTCGAAAGGGCATGTTTCTCGAGTGATTGTCAGCTCTCACGCGATAAGAATTCTTGTCAGAGGAAGCGATAAGGAAGCGCAAGAATCGGTTATTCGGTGACTTCTTGACATTAGCACTTTATACCTCCACGTGTAAAACAAACATAGAATTTAAATCTGACGCCATAAGGTTAAAAAGAGTAGTCAAATATGGAGAGAAATCCGATCTAGAAGAAGATGGCGAAGAATGAAGATAAAACGAAAAAAGAGGGAAGGAATTGGATTTCGTCCTGGTTCGCGAATGCCATGATTCGATAAAAGGCCGATGGAAGGTGGTCGGAGGTTGAAGCTGGAAGTTGAAAGCACCAGCTTGCCGGGTTCAAAACGACGTGTCGCTTCTTACACACTACTGCGGTAAAAGTCCTCGATATAAGGCAGCTATATCGAGCCAATGGTCATGTTATGAGATCATAGAATCTCATGGAATTCTGTGAAACTAAAATTTAACTCGCCAGCAGGTGTACGTAGCAGCCACACCACATTTGCCTTTCTTTTTTTTTCGCTCTTCTTATACGAAATAATAGAAAAAGTTTTAAAGTTAGAAACTCAGAAACATTAAACACAACAACCTTCTCAAAGTAACAAACAATTTGCAAACAATTGCAGACAACAGATTTTAACAAAGTCAGTTAAACATCAATAAATCTCAAACAATCTTTAATTTCTCGAGTGAAATCCTAACAGGATTCCGTAATAAACAAACTGGTAAGCTTTGCGTTAAATCTATGTACAATTAAATTCACCACTCAATGTACGGGAATCGTAAGAATCGTTTCACTGAACATGGTTTTAATTAATTTCCTGAAGAGATGTCTAAGGGGGTACTAATTGAGACTTATAAACTTTGAGTTTTTTTCTCAATTTAAAGCTGACTTAGAATCAGAGTAAAAATATTCTTATGAAAGATTCTGGTTAGTGTGTAACCATAATTTTTTAAACAAAATTTGATCATATTTCTCTATTACACAAGTCCTATCTGAGTAGTGAATCACATTTTCCTAGTGCATTGTCACATTCTCTCGTAATGTTTTCTCTTTATTTTTGTTTTTTTCGTTACACGTTAACCTAATAAACAACTGGCTAGACTAGACTAGACTATGTCTAGAACATTTCTTAAGTTTTCGCGCCGCTATTACTTTAGACACTAGCACTGTGTACTCGCGTATCGTTGTGTCGGGTGAATTTCTGTGTGATGAGATGTGTGTACGTTTCCCGTGTGGTGTGCGTGCGTGTCTGACGATAATTGGCTCTTACCACTGTAGGCTTATCTCACAACAGGGTTGTATATTTTGTTCTGCTCCTCGTATTCTCCTGTGTTTTCTTAATCCCCCTTCCCCCCTCTTTAGCCAGCTACACGCTACTTCAATTATTTATCTACTTATCACCTTACTGTCTATCCCGTCCTTATCTTTATCTATCATCCTCGAAACTTCGATGCTCTCTTACATTCCCCTTAAAATTACGACTTTAACTACTTTTTCTCACACGTCGCTAGGCGGATTACATACCTATGTCTTACAAATCTATGCCTTAATTCCTAAGGCGTCTTTCCCCCAAACTTTTTACAAAGTAAGTTAGGTCCCTGATTATCCTCAAGGATTAGAGAACCTTTCTCACCGGTTTCACAGTGCTCAAGATCCGAAAGTATCGTAGAAAATTCGGCAACATTTTCAATTATATTGAGCAGCCGTGAGCGACATTCATCGAATATCCGTCAGAGAAAGGGAGAAAATCTATTCCTGGATGAAAACTTAAAATAATTTCGAAAATCCTTTCTCCCCTTTTCCAGTGTTCTTTTCCAAAGTCGTCGATACTCTCGCTTCTCGTCACTTTTTTCGCAAAAATTATCTATATTTGTTATGTTTTGAGTAAAAGAGTAGGTTGTATTCCACTCTAAGGTTCCTGTTACCGACATTAATTTCGAAACGACTAGATCGATGGAATAATTCTCCAAATTTTTGAAGATAAGCAACTTTAATTTTTATTTAAATGTATGCATCATGTAGCTTGATAAATTCTGAAAAACTACACAACTTCTGTAGTTCAAATTGCAACCACGATCAGTTGGACCACGATAATAACATTATTTTCTGTGTTTAAAGAATATCCGTATAAACTACAAACGGAAACAAGATAATTTTTTGAATTATACATTACCATTCATGTTGATATTCATTATTAATGTGCATTGATTATTTCCTTCCACATCAATCTAGAAACTTTTTAGTTCGCCACGGACGCAAACCCTCGGCCATTGTCGATCTCGGTAACAGAAATCTGTGTCCAGAATAGAGCCTGCTCTTCCACTGTCTTGTTTTTTTGCCTAGCTAATAATGTACACGTTTCTTTGTATCGCTCTCGCATTTGTCAGTTCTCTTTGTACGCGATTGCACCACCTGACTTTTTTTTTGTCTAGTTTGTTCGCCTTTTCTTTGAAGCTACAACACGATCAGCACTCTTTGCTTTCTATATGTATAATATGTATATACGACGCTCTCGGAGTAACAGTTCCCATCTTGACTATGTATACGTATGTATATGTATAGTTGTATTTATATATCTATTTATTTATATATTTATAACGCTCTCCTCTTGCATTGTCCCTATATCGCTCATGTCGTGTCCTTTGTAAGGCTACTTGTAATCGTAATAACGAAAAACGTGGGTCCGATAATAGGAGAATAATTATTGGACACAATTCGACGCTTTGTGGATTTTTTTTCGATTATGTACTATTTTTTGTAATAAACTAGAGGCGTTAACCCAAGCTACTTATGAACTAACCTTGTACCACGTTTGATAAGCGTCTCGCAAAAATATCAAAATTACTGCCGGCTCACCTGGGACTCAGATTAAAAATATCGAGAACTCGTTTTTGTCCAATGACGATTCTTGCGGAAGTAGAATAGATTTAATTTAATTGGCAATCGAATTATTTTTATAGATTGCTACGCGAAACGAAAATGCATTTCGTTTGAGGTACTAGATGTTTTTCTGTTCTTCAAAATATTCATACATAGTTATGTTTAATTGCACTTTATAATTGCACCTCACGAAATTCTTTGGCGATTGATAGGGATTTAAAGTTTTGTAATTGTCAAAGATTGGACATGCTTCGTATATTTTTTAAAGCCCTATCGATCAGAAATCATCGCATATTGTCGGCATTTGTGCCAATTTCTTCATGGCTGGTAACTCCCTGTTTTAATTTTATAATATGCAGATGCGAGTGTGTTTAATATTCCTATGAAATTATGAAGTCTAAAATATGTTTCGAAAATATGTTGATTTGCGAATAAAGACAATACTCTGATTTTTCGAAAGTTTTTAAAAAATTAGAGATTATTTCGAAAATACCATCCAAGTATTAGTAATTCTCTGGAGCAATGCTACCAAAGCACAAGCACACGTTTTATTTATTCTTCGAAAGGTTTTACAGTTATCATTATTGTTACAACTATTTTTGTCTTAATTCCAATCGTCACTCGGAATCTCTCTCTGCAGCTTGAAGACGTTGCTTATACGAGACACTTATGTATATGTAAGCCGTGACAGGTAATCCTTTCAGATTAAATCAATCGATATATCAGACCCACGATTTTCGTTCAGCGCCTTTTTTGATATTTATATTTTTGATTTAAAAATAGTGGGAATCTGTTTTTTGATTCGTTCAAAGAACGATCTATTTGTCCTTTTGATTAAAAGTAACGACGTTCCCACTTATTCGCACGTATATTTTTCCTTACATGACTTGAAATCACTTTTTTCATGGTTCTAACTTTCTCTCTTGATCTTTTCCCCTTACTCTCTTTCTCTCTCTCTCTCTTTCTCTCTCTGTGTTTCATGTCTGGAATATATACACATGTAGTTCTTCAACCAGACTTCACAGCCAGAATCAACTAATTTGGTATCAGTTGTAAAAATAATCCTTATGTTCTTAGCCCATTAAAAATTAGAATAAACTTATTTTTGAGAAATAATCGACATGACTTATTACAATCAATTATATCACGCAACTATTCATTTCACGCATATTTCGAGTGTGGCTTTATCAACGTTTTAAAACTATTCATTCCGAGTTTCTGATATCAGTTACAAAATTTCTCCAAAAGTGAAAATTTCAATTACGTATTGTATCTCGGCTGAAGCGCAATGGTATAATTTTTCTGAGTCGATTCTGCTTGAAATGGTACGTCACGGGTGTGGATTTGTGCGTTTAATCTCCCACGAGGGTTCGCGACGTCTGGATGGAGAAAACAAGAGATGAAGGGGCAGAGACTCTTTCACGTTGATGAAAGAGGGAAAATATTTCAGTTACTGCAATACTAAATAAATCAGTATCAAAACTTTTCTAATTCTCTATAGAAAGTCCCAAACAATTGTTAGCATATTTGCAATTGCGTTACTGTAACTAAAGGGCAAACAAAAAATCATGTTTAAAAGGGATTTTAAATAAAAAATAAAGAAGTTCTGAGCATTAACCGATTTTCTACAGAGCTTTATATCTTTCGTCCTTTCTTTTCACTCTAGTCTGTGCGGGAGTCCAATAAAAGGTTGTGTTGTCAGCGGTACGACCAGCCTTTCAGAAGTTTATCAGGAGGACAGGACACGCGATCGCAAGAAACACTTCACTTCTAATCTAACTTTCGTGCTGTGGGTGCAATATGACTACCTACGAGTTCTTTTTTTATCCCCTCCTCTCGCCTCTCTCTTCTGGTTCGATTATCCTTCACACTGTGTGCATTAGCGAATGACTTAACATCTGACAGTTCTGCGGGGCGGTCGAGTCGAAATTCGGGGCATTCGTGGGAGACTTCGTTTTTGACAAAGTATCCTACTCACGAATTCAAATCTAAGCTATAGACCTTTAAAATCAATCTGAATACAATAGCGGATTGACGATTAATTGTATTTTCAATTAAAATGGTCTAGACTTAAATCTGAAGATGTCTACGCACATTCACTTTTGCTTTTCCAAGTTCTCGTTCAGAAAAAAAGGTTGAAAGCTGTCCAAGAGAATTTGGAAAAGTTAGAAGTGCAAGGGTACTCTAATTGTTAATCTTCAGTCTTGGCGACTTGTTATTTTATCACTTAAATCTCAATATATCACGCTCTCTATGTATACATCCAGTATACGATTGTGTATAAAAAATCTAGTCTTTCGTTAAAAACTTTATCTCGTGATCATTCGATAGATATCTGCTGTTAGATCTTGATAGTACCCGTTTGGTTATTACTTAGAAAAATTTTAAAATCTGAATAAATGTAGATGCGATGAAAAATCGTTTCTCTAGGTTTTTGATCCTGCGACTGATTGATTCGATTTTGATTCCTTTTCGCGTAATTGCGTCACCATTGTCACGTTACTAGCATTAAAGTTGAAGGACATTTTCGCCCTTGATAGTCACAGTTTCTTTGGTATCTTTGGCTTTTTGTTTCCCGAAAATCTCCAGCGTCATCGCCGAATTTCGGCTCGTTCTCGAGTACCACCACATTATAATATACCTAACTAACTACCTACTTGGTTTTATTTAGTATTTTTTTGTCTAAATACGCTTCTCACATTTGCTCTACGTTTATACATTTTTCGATTAATATACGACAACCTGCGTTCGTTAGTGGCCCTCAAATAATCGCCGCGATCGAAATCTACAAAAATAACGGATCATGTCTTTGGCGCAATCGTGCCACTTGCGGAAGATCCAGTCTCGCGTCCCTCTGGGACCGATGAATTTATTACCTATGCGGAATTTTTAAGAGGACCTCGAAAAATCGGGCGAGCTTCATCGAAGTCGCTATACCACTTGCGAACGTCCTCTCTCTTTTTTTTTATTTTGCTTTTTACTTATTATTTACTCTCTTATCATGTCGACATCACAAATGACTATAGATTGTGTAACCCTCCAAACGTAAACGGCACGAATCAAGACGGTGGTCCGTTGGACGATAGTTATGCCAAAAATGCATGATTTTCTTAAGATTTTCATGAAGCATCGAAATTGATCATTAATCGCTTAACGAACCACCGTTTTATGAATGGTGAAACGGGTTGAGAGAATTTGGTGTTTAGTATTGAAACCCGTTTTATCGAAGTGCCAGTTGGCAAACTAGAATTGGTAATTGAATGATTCTTTCTATGTCGCATCAAAATCGATGTCCTTATCGGAATCGTACATCGTTAGTTAAGCGGGAAGTGGCACGTTTCTTCTCGACAATGCTGTGACTGTTGTAGCGCTAATGACATTGATGTTGGTTGAGGCGATGTTAATGATTGTTGATGCTGTTGTCGTTGCTTCAGCTGTAGAAGTTATTCCTGTCGATGGGTTGTGCTTGCTTACCATCACACTAGGAGGCTAGGCGTCAGCCAGTCCTCATCCGCTAGCTGGACCGCAACCAAGAACACACTTTACCATTTGAACACACAAACGCTGGTTAAGTCATGATGTCCAAAATTCAAGAGGGGTGAAAAATACACTAGCCAGTCTCTCCCTCTCTTACACCTTCGAACTCTCCTTACAACTTACTCACACTTTCTCACACTAATGTGCTAATTTCTAGTTCCGTTCTACAAACAAGGCCCAACCTAATGTCAAATTAAGGGTTGATTGTTAGATCCTTTATGATGAATCTTCTAGAATTTAGATCTAAAGATTTGATTTTACTTTTCAAGTCTTCCTAGAGTTCTCTGTTTTTCTTATATTTATTGAAAGCTTTTGCGATATGTAAAGACTCTAGAGATATTCTATTTTGAAATTCACAGTTCCAATTTAAAAAACAAGACGTTATTATCACAAATATATTCTGACATTCTGATATTCTGAGATTTATACAGATGGGAATTTCAATTCTGTTGTATAGTGTCAGATCCAAATTGATATTCAGCTTCCCTTTTCGACGTCATTTACATATAAACAATTGAGAGGAAAGTAGATACTGTGAATATCGGTTGCACGTGATTCGAAATCACTTTGTCAATTGCACAATAGTATAAAATATATTTAACTCTGAGAAAAAGACATGGTAAAGTACCAGTTGTTAGCATTACACCGGTTATTGGCACCCATTTCTAATTTTCTAAAGAATACGCATTTCAAGATTGTTTTGCTTCTATGAAATAAATTCTGCCATCATTTCTACATATCATATCTATATAAAAATATATTTGTCTTAAATTAACAACTGACTTCGATTTTTAAATTGCCAATAACTGGGTCACTGTGTCAAAAACTGGACCTCTTGTCCTACTGAGGTTTCAAAAATAGAATTTTATGAGTGGTTCGAAAAAGGTTCAGTAAAGGAATAATTTTACTAAATATGTAGCGCTTTCGATTCATCAATTTCTTTGTAGACAAAAAAATGATTTTATTTTTCAAGCTATATTTGAAACCTTATTTTTTGTTATCCACAATATTTACAGCATTTATTTTAGTCGGACAGGAAAGCAAATTTGATATTAAGTCTGGCCATATCTTCAAAATTTTCGCTTTAACGAAGAAATTAAATGAAGGACAAGCGATGCTGTGTTCTGGTAATTGGTAGTGATCATGATCATTGTGCCTGCAAACCGAAACACGTAAACAACAAAATTAATCGTTCTGATTGACGCTTATAAAGTTCAAATGTTATACATTTTGAAAATGATTGTTATTAATATGATTAAAGCAATTATCATTTTCACTAGAAATAAAACATTCTTCGAAAACTATAATTCTGAATAATATAATATTCGTTCAGAAAAATGTCCAGAGAAGTGAAAACACTTGTGCAATCGCTTTTCCTTTAATGAATTTTGAACATGCATACATTCAAAACTTTAAAATGAGTTATAAATCCATTTATGAGAATAAAATAACGTACCGTAGTGCAGTCTAAAGTGTACTTGATTTTCTGACTGAATTTATTCAAAATATGTAGAATGAGAATTTTTGCAATCCAAAAATTCGGCGATTCAACTTCATACCCAAACATTCGTTAAGGGGTTACTTATGATACTAAAAGCATTACGTTGAAAAGCTTTGTTTTTAACGAATAGCAAAGTCAAATTTCAGAGTTAGAAATGAATTGATAGTTACCAAATTAATTTTTCACAAAGTGGATTAAAATGTCAATTGTAATATTGAAATTTAAATAATATGAATTTTATAATCAAACCAACTTGTTGTTACATGTAACCTATCAATATGGACCGAAGTCCTGCTATAAATTAATAGGTTAAAAACATTATTTTGTTTTGAGGCAAATTAAATTCAGTTAGAATTCTAATCTTTCTAAAAGCGATTATATTTTTAAATCACAATCTAACTTTTAGTAAGTTTAACATGCATATTATAATGATATAATAGGTTGCATTACGAAATCCCCTTTTTTATTTTCTGCAATCTGAAGGTGAACATTTTTTCTCATGATTAGAAAGACATTCTCCATTTTTTGTACATCAGGAAACATATATGGAAAGTAACTTAGGTACGCAAATTTAGAAAGTTATTAAAATATATTTATTAATTAGGGAATATATTTAAGTAATGAAAAATAAAAATATGGATTTAAAATACCGAAAAAACGGGATTTCATAATGCACTCAATTCTAAATGCAAAACCTATTAAACGGATCATCAGCTGAATTTTATTTGCGATAATAATAATTTATCCAGCCTTTTGATTTTTTCAAACATTTATTTATATATAGAAACAAAACATCTATTCTTGCTACTCAGATATTTTGAATTATATTTTTGAATCATATTATGTTATTTAAAATTTCAATGTAGTTATTCTTTCATAATTTTAGAAAATAATTGTGACTCAGTACTTAAAATTGGGAATGGCTTGCCACTAATATGAAGATAATGAAAAAGCATTATTAATTACTGCTTAAAATTTGGTTTCTGATAATATCTGCATTTGTGAAAGCATTCATGAATTAGAGAATCCTTATAAAATATTTGAAAGCGTTCAAATTAAGAAAACGCGTGTACTTCAAATTACGTTTCTTGCTACAAAAATGAATATTTCCCCATACCGATCAAATTTTCAAATGCCATCCAATTTTTTTTAAAGCGAAAAAGATATGTTGTTTCAAAACGATTATCTTCCCACCAACAATACTAATTCAAGTTTTGAGTAATATTTCAAACACTTCGTATGGATTTTGAGGCAGCTTGATTTGGTCTAAATATATAAATTCAAAGTGACGAAAAACGTTTTGAATTGTAGCCTCGCCAGGATTAACGTTGGATCAACACAAGTTTTGTATCTATGGAATTCTACAGAGTAATTGGTTTTTAGAAACGGGTTTCCACTCTGCGGAAGAGCTGCAATAGTTACAGAGTCAACGAAAATTCAAAAATTGAATTCGCGAAGAAATGTTGAAATAGTGTAACATATTTACTTCACATCAATCTCAAGCTCAAAAGTGTATTTTCCGCATCTAACTTCAGAACTTTTAAACAGGAATGAAAACAGAAATTTATTTTCGCTCAAGAATCGAAAAAAATTTTAAAGCTGAATTCGGCCACATTTGCAAATAATTCTTCTTTTGTTCAGAAATATTATGTTTGGTATTACCAGTTCTGAAAGTTTACCGGCTTTATACACTATTGCAATTTTTTGTTGACAATTTAGCGATTGCTGCGCTTTCACGAAATAGAAAAATAGATAAAAAAATGAATCTATAGAACTCCATGGACACAAAACTTATGTTGGTCTAGCATTGTCTCTCGTTGGATGTAATTTCACACCCAAAAAAAGGCAAACCTTTGGTGTCGGGGAAACCAGTACAAAGTGGATATCAGTAGAAACAGAATACTGGAAAAAAGGGACTCAGTTTCAAAGCAAAAGTTTTGTAGAATTTTTTGACGAAAAGCGATATCACAAACGCATTTCATGACTAGGCTTTTCACCACTTATTTCCTATTTTTGAATTGCAAATGTGTTTTTGACATAGAGATCAAAATTTTTTTTCACTGGCAGATTAACATCATTTAAGGAATTAAATGGTTTTCACAATTATTTTGCTGGGTTTCTCGATTTTTCAAACTCTTGGTTTATTTTACCAATCAGACAACTTCTAAATAAACAAGAAATTTCATGTCTTTTACCAACATAAACAATTAAAATTATTTGTAATTTTCTTGTCTATGATAGTTGGTAGCAATGACTATCATAATTGCACGTTAAATAGGACACAGTTTGGAGTTCGTCTAAAGTTTATAATATAATATTGAAAAATAATCACTGTATAAAATACAAATGTTTTTTTAATGACAGCTTTGGTTAATTATTTCATGAATTTATACACATTTATCAATATTGTGAGTGCAAAGATTGTTCTATCCACCTCGTACTGGATTTCCCTACATTTTCAGTTGGTTAATTGTGAGCAAGATTCCACTAGTGTCCCCGCTTGAGTAGTAAAAGTCTATACATGGCCAGCCAAGCATCTCTTAACAATTCTACCTAAATTATATTACATTTGGAATAATTAGTGAGGGGCCATCCATAAACTACGTTACCAATATAAGGGGGTCGTGATAGATAACGCAAAGTACATTTTCTGATGATAAATTTCAACAAAGTTTGCAGACAACTTCCCCTTTTTCCTCGTTTTTCTCGTTTTTTGCTTAACCCAATAAGACTCTTTTTGGATAAAAGTTAATTCTTTTTGGTTGAAAAGTCCACTATTATTATATTTTTGTTTCAAAATTCATCTCGTTTAGTTAAAAAATCCTACTACTTTATTGACATGTTAAAAAGTCATCCTTTTTTTAAATAATCTACCTGGTGGACAATTGAACTACTTTGTTAAAAATTCATTTTTTGGTTGAAGATTTATCGCTTTCGATGAAAATTCAACCATTTTGTTGAAAATTCATTTAATTTCTGGTTTAAAATCAATTTTTTCAACTAAAAATTTAACTATTCCATCATTGGGTAAAAATTTGTCCTTTTTGATTAGAAATTTAACTATTTTGTTGAAAACTGACCTGTTTTACTTGACAATTCCTATATCTTTTTAATAATTCCACATCTTTTCTAGAAAATTATTCTGATTCGTTCAAAAATCATATGTTTGGTCAAAAATTCCACTATTTGGTTGGATAAGGGAAATCCATTTAATTCGTTATGGATTCATCATTTTTATTTAAAAATTCATATCTGGTTGAAAATTGGACTATTTTGTTGAAAAATCGTGTTAGTTGGTTGAGAACTAATTTTTTTTAACAGAGAATTTAACTATCTCATTCATGGTTGAAAATTGATGTTTTAAATTCAAAATTAATTTTTCCCATCGGAAAATTCAAATATTTGATTGAAAATACATGTTTTTTTTTAAAGTGGTCTTTTGGAAAAGATTGAATCTTTTCGGTTGAAAATGCAAGTCTTTTTTTTTCTTTATTGACTGAAAAATCTTTTTTGGATGAAAATTCAATTGTTTTGTTGAATATTCCTTTTTTTGGTTCGATAATAATCAATCTGTATTGGTTGAGGATTCAACTATTTTTCTGGAAATTCGTCTTTTTCGTTGAAAAATGAACTATTTGGTGTAAAGTTGAACAACTTAAAAAAGACACATTTATTTTTTGTTGAAGATTCATAATTTTATCAAAAATTCGACTGTTTTGTTAGAAATTCTTATTTTTGTCTCCAAAATCTAACCATTTGGTTGGAAATTCATGTTTTTTGTTGAAAATACGTTTTTTTTTGTTGAAAATTAATTTTTTGATCTCAAAATTCATATCCAACTATCCAGTAGACAATTCATGTATTTTGTTGAAAAATTGCATTTTAGAGAGAAAATGAATCTTGTCTAATGAAAGTTCATCTTTCATGGTAGAAAAGTCGTCTCGAGAATTCGTTTTTCATCATTCTTTTTCGAAAAGGAACTTTTTTGTTGTGAATCCAAGTATTTGGTTAAAAACTACAATTTTTTTTTATTAAAAATTTGTCCTCATGTATTGAGAATTCATATTTTATGGCAGGAAAGCCATTTTCCTTGGATGAAACTCAATATATTTCAACTTAAAATCTTAGGAATTTACAGCGAAAAAACCTAGAATGAACGTGCAATCCGCGTTTAGCCAACTAAAATTGGTAACGTAGTTTACGGAGGGCCCCTAAGTAAATCAAATCAATATTTTACTTGTTCGATTTGGTCTATAAAATTTTCAAGAATTAAAATAAACTTCATCAGATTAGATGAACGAAAGTAAAAGCATCTGAGTTATCAACATATAGGAAATAATGAGAAAAAAGTCTGAAAATAGGAAGGAACCCATTTTACAAATTTTCGTGAATAAACTTAATGTAGCTCAAAAAGGTAATTAAAAATCGTCGTTATAATATCCAAACAAGCCAATTAGCATGAGTGAAGGTATGTATTCTGAATAAGAGAAGTAATTAAAATAATGAAATGAAAAAGTAGAGTGGAACTCTAGTACGGACGAACACATTACGTGCGGTAAAGAAGAGACTATAAAGAATTGCCTAACAAGGTGCAACGGAACGGACAAGCAGTGTAGTGCATACATTCCGGTGAATAAGCGTATAATGAAAGAGATAACGTTTACCTGGAACTGTTGCATAGGATAGGCCATCATTTGTGCAGGGGGTGGGGGTGGAGGTGGCGCTGCCTGCACACCAGGAGGTGCTGTCACCGTCGTGGCATGGTGCGGTGGGAGTTGAGGTCCACCAGGTAAGCCCTGACCCCAACCAGCGGCCGTTCCCGCTGCGTGCACTCCCATTCCCATTCTGTTGTTTCAATGCACAGACACAGGTGAGAAAATTGCAAATGAGATTAACGATTCCCTTCCCTTCCTATCCTCTCACATCCACACATGGGTCACAAACGTTCTGCACATCTGGCATGGCATGGCGGTGAGTTAATTACTAATGAAGCTTGCGTGCTACTACTTCAGCTACCACGCCTTCCCACAATGTATATGACTCGAAATTGCCCAATTTTAAAGGAAGTTTTACGGCTTTTCTCTTAAAATTGTTAGCTTCAGTAACACTTTTAAGGGGAGTACTCTCGCGGTTTACTTTTTTATATATTTTTATTCCAGGGAACTCTGGGGTTTCGTTTATAACCCTGCGTCTTTATGGGTGAGATTTAAAGGGCAGCTGGATATTTAGGTAGAAAAAAAGTTGAAAGAAGAAAAAATTTTGTTAGCAAATATAATATGTGGAGTTTTACAAGTTCATATCTGACCAGGCACGGCCGTATATTATACTACGAAATATGAATATTTGAAAATGAGAGTGTTTTACGAATTCCATAATAATGTACTTTAATTCAGGGAGCCAAATTACTCTTGAGAACTATTGACAATGAAATGATATTGCACGATAAAAAGATACTTCAAACAATTTCAATATATTGATGCAATTTTTGTAATTTCTTCTCCAACATTTGAATTGAATTATTACATTGTTCTAACAATTATGCTCCATTTACACAGGTTGAAATATAATTTTTTTCTCAATAAAGATGAAAAAAAAAACGTTCTCTCAATCGATTTGAATAAAACTTGGCGGTTGACTGACAATGCATTAAAACATATGCTAAGGCGTGATTTTTTGCCAATACTTTAAAACTATTAGTTCAAAACAAAATAGAAAAACCCATAGAACCAATTAAGTTTTGACTTGTGCTAACCTATATAACCTAATTCATCGAACAGATTGATATCAAATTTTAAGAAGTCAGCAGCAGCAGATAGGCACAGGTGAAATTTTTTCTTTACATTCAGTTAGTAGGTGAGGGGATGGTCTGGATAGAAGGAAAGTGAGGCTGAGTAGGAGAGGGGAAGTGACGGGTAGGGAAGTGATAGTAGTATTAAAAGTGAGGAATGGGGCAGTAGGGAAGGCAGGGAGAGGAGAAGAAGGGAATGGAGAAGTTGGGGAAGTGAGGAAGGGGAAGTGAGGATGGGGAAGTCAGAGGAATCATGAAGAAATTATGGGAGGTAAGGGGAAGTAGGCAAACGTGTATATTTGAACTACTCAATTAACGTCTGAATAGTCTACGAAACCCTTTTTCGTCGGCGCGCGGATCTTACTTTTACTATTCTTTGCAGCCGTTCAACAATATTGCATTTTTTATTGAAACTCTTTGTCTAATATTATTGATTTAAATAAGTTATTCATATTTTATGTCCATAAAAATATACTTCTTCAAATGTGCTTACCTCTACATAGAAAACTACCAAACCGATTAACACAAATTTTTGAGAAAAAGTCAGTAGCAACAGATTTACCATACCTATTGCAAGCATTTTCTATATCGTGAATGATTTTTAAGGAAGAAAAGTAAAATGATGTACTCTTTAATTATTGCATCATTATGATAAAGGATGAAGAAAATCAAATATATTTCTGTAAAATCTTATAGCAAATGAAGTATCGGTTAAGCTCGATGAACCTAGCCACCCTTTCCATTTTAAAATGAAATAAGAAAATACAATCCAAATTTTAATTTAATAATATGGTACCATTAATGTTAATTGAATAATAAATCGATTCGATCAATGCAATCAATTTTCACCTCAAATCATGCAAGCAATCGATTTAATTGTTCCAATTTAGTAAATTAGGAATTTAATTGAATCAAATTTAATTCAGCGTACCTATCTTATTTTTTGTATGAAAAGTAGGAAATACTACCTAAAACAGGTGTGGGGGAAAAAATCAGCCAAGTGCAACTACATTGATTTGCGAAATTGAAGTTGGCTAAGTATCAGACATTATATGTTTTATATTGTCTAAAAATTTGTTTAGAAATTATTTTAAAAATTTTGACAGTGTACAATATAAAAAAAGTTTCTTGATATATATTTTATTATGAATATTTCTTTTCAAATTTATACTTGGCCAACTTGGATTTCTCAAATCCATGTACTTGTACTTGGCAGATACTTTAGTTGCAGACTTTTTTAAATTTTATTTAGCTAACAAATATGACTTTGCTGAAAATGTTCATCCTCCCTACGCTACTTAAGAAAATACTGTTCTGTCGGTGGAAATTGGAACTTTTTCGAACGAACAATCACGTACTCTATCGAGAAAGCTTTGACATACCCATTTTAATAAAAACAACTGTCGCTAAAGATACTCATACTGATGAAAATATTAAACCATTTTGGAAGTGCAAAAGGTTGGTTTCCCATGTTTGAATTGAAAAATCTATATTATTATTCCAAAAAAATTACCCTAAATACTGGGCTTGTTGGTATCCAGCAAATTGTCCATAGGTGTAGCCTTGCATTCCCTGAAGAAAACCTCCTGCTTGCATTTGTGTTGCTGTCGTTGGATAAGATTGTGGAGGGTACCAATATCCGAGTTGACCAGCACCCCCAACGCCTCCGACGCCACCGACACCCGTGACGCCCGCTGCAGCCGCAGCAGCTGCAGCTGCGGCTGCATAATATGGATACGTCGCCGAAGACAGAGCCTGCAAACAATTTATCACATTTATTAAGATTTCGATAATATTTTATGATTTTATAAATTCCATTCTCCATTTTTATCAATTATATTTTGCCTTCGTCTTCCTTCGCCTTCTCAAAGGAAGCTTATCACTTAAATATTTAACAACCCTACTTGATACAAGCTGCTCAAAACTTCTGAGACGAAGCAGAGTTGATGTCTGAAGATCGGCTTGACCCGAGAGGAAGTTGGCTTGAGGGGAATTCCTTGACCATATCCACTTAAGACGTTAATGGCTTTCAATACTTAAGGGGATTTATCAGCGTTCTAGAATGGATTGGCAGATTCCGGCCGCACGGTTGAATATTGTCGCCTGATATTTTGCATACCTCATCTAAAGACTGTTCTCTTTTGCAGTTCAGTCTCGGTTTTTTGAATTTTTGTTTATATTTAACGTTATAAACAAAAAGAAAAGTGCAATGGAAAAAAAATGCAGTGACGCTCAGTAGTAGCTGAGTGTGTATTTTCGAGGCCTGAATCTCAACCCTTCTCAAAGGGGAGAGCTCGGCTACGAGGACGACGCCCCGTCGCGCGGGTGGAGACACTCGAACGCGTCGAATCAACCGAAACGAATCGCCCTCTCATTGTTATGAGATGCAGGCCGGTTCAAAAAACTGAAATTACGAAAATGTCGCGTGATTGAATTTTAATTAGCATACATAGTTTATTAATATAATTACAAGAAATTGAAAAAAAGATTCATGAAAATCGGTTAATATTCGCAGTAATAATAGAAACTTTGAAGTGCACACGATAGTATGCAAAGATACACCGCACAATGGGAGAAACGCATTTTTGTCGTTCGAAAGGTCTACAGCCTTCAATTTTGCCCCAATCCGCGATTACTTTTTTTTTAATTGGAGAGCGCTAAATTTCCAAGAGCACCTTAGTCAGAGATTCTTGCTTTTTCATGTATTTATTTATTATATGTTTACTCGAAGTATGAGAAAGCAGAGATTTCTCACCAAATCATTATTCACTTTTCAATAGAGCTTTTCATATAATGAGAATCATCCTAAATCGACGCAATAGTACTACCAGTATGCAAATAATTTTTTGATTACTGTCTGTTTTAATTGTTATAAACAAAAGATATTAACAAACAGCCACATAGTGTAATTTTTGTTTGACAAAATTTGTTTTCGGATGAATATTCTTTAAAGCAGTTTTGTGTCGGTGAATTTGGTTGAAATTACTATTTTGTGTTCGGGTTTGTTGAACTAACTTTTTAAAAAAGTAGGATGAACAATTTCAAATAGTAGGATGCACTGCACCACTTGCTAACCGTCCATACTCAGCGAGAAGAAGAGTTACCTGAACCTTTCGTCTGTGAAAAGTAACTTTGCCGATTTCGCATTGTAACGTATTTCTGTATGTGTATTAGGGTGGTCCAAAAAAATTTTTTTCGAATTTTTATGGGGACACCCCATGGCGCAAGCCCCATGAAGTTTGACATGTATTTCCCATAAGAAAAAAAGACGTTTTTGTAAATCTTATTCAGAATCCTCAATATTATCTCAATCGAGTTGAAACTCAACATTTCTCTTCACAATTAGCCATAGAATACGAATAAAATATCACTTTTCAAATATCACACCCATAAGTCTGTTTTATAGAGTCCCAAAGAAACCCCATAAGTGAAAAAATGGGTTTTGCGAGTTTTTGGCGCTAATTATGATTTTTTTTGCGGTTTTTTTATGCGACTTGTTTCTAATATATAAAATATGACTTTATACTAAAACTTAGATATTTTATGAATTGTTTAAACAATTTATTATTGTTTTTAGCAATTTTCTCATAGAATGTAGTAAGAGAGACGCGGTTTTTACACAAGTTTTCCATTTGTTGTCCAATTTTCAATTAAAGGGAAGTGATAGTTTATCAATTTTAACAATAGTGATTGTTTAAACAATTTATTATAATTATTAATAATATTATATTTGAATAATGCTAGAAAGATGCGG
>CAKNXH010058577.1:49795-72737 GCA_932178445.1 Andricus quercusramuli | reverse complement strand
ATCAGAAAATATAAATATGTATTTTGAATACACGGACACCCTGTATATATATTAATTAATAATTAAATATTAATTAATATAGTGGCCACTGGCTTCTACTGCTGTTCCCAAACACTTAGGCTTGATCTTTTGACGCTATAAAGTCATCCACCATTTTTCGCACGTCAGCTTCAATTTTAATTTGCTGCTCAGCTAAGCTGTTTTGTAATGAACGAAAAAGGTGGTAATTAAACGGGGCAATTTCTGGGGAGTAAGCCGGATTTGGCAGAATTTCCTGTTGCAATTCTTCTATCGTTCAGCGGACAACGGAACTTCTATGTTCTATGCTTTATTTTCTATTTTTTTGCCAAATGGTTCAATTGAGAAAATTAACACTGTTGAACGATACTCTTGTCAATTGAACCGTTTTAGGGAAAAAATCCAAGAAAAGACATCATATTATGGGCATGGTCGGAGACCAGTACAGCACGACAGCGCTAGGCCGCATAGAAGTTTCGTGGTCCGCCATACCATAGAAGAATTAAAATGAGAAATTCTGCCGCATCCGGCTCACTCTTCACACATTGCCCCGTCCGATTACCACCTTTTTCGCTCGTTACAAAACAGCTTTGCTGAGCAACAAATTAAAATTGAAGCTGAAGTGCGAAAAATGGTGAATGACTTCATAGCGTTAAAAAATCAAGCCTTCTTTCGCCCTGCAACCCATCAATTGCCTGAGCGTTTTAGAACAGTAGTAGAAGCCAGTGGCCACTATATTAATTGATATTTGCATTTTATCAGACTTTTATAAATTAAATAAAAATTGCTTAAAACAGGTAGAACTTATTTCTACCCATAATATATATTTATTTATTTTAAAATCACAGTTATAAGCTAGTAATAAGCCCCTTCGAACCCTTCGGGACAATAAACGTCCCAGTCTCAGTGCTGCGACAACCCTTGAAACTGGATTTGATCCATGTTTCCACAACATACAATTGTGTCGGAACTGAAGAGAAAGTCATATCTTTTTTTCTCTTACTAAAAAAGAAAATAAATTATTCGATTCTGAAGACAGTACCAACCGGAGGGGAAACGAGATCTGGTAATCTGCTGGACGCTTGATAATCCGAACTGGTAATCCAGTATTATCCAAGTGATCCAGCGTAATTTGTATAATCCACTTGTACCCCGGAGTAATTAAAGTAATACAAAGTAATACCAGTATTTCGAAATAATCCACCCCGTGCAGAAAAATGTCCTGGCATGGCAGTCTGGTTAGAGGTCTGGCACAGTCTGGATCTATCTAGACTGTCTAGTCCGAAAGATCTGATCTGGCCCATGTCTGACGCTAGTCTGGCCTGGGTTTAACCTTATCTAGACCGTCTAGACTTTTTTTCTTATCCCATAACTAGCGGCTGACTTTGACCTTATCTACACCGTCTAGACATTTTTTCTTATCTCATAACTAGCGGCTGACTAGACGGTTTGGCCTCGGGCTGTCAGAAAGAACGTTACATTTTGGCCAAGCCCGGGCCAGACCGTCTGGCCAGCGACAAGACTGGAAACCAGATCATCTGTGGGCCAGGCCAGCACGAGAACATTTTTCCACACGGGACATTTAATCTGTAGTAATCCGCTTGTAATCCAAGGTAATCCACTTATCATGCAATAATCCACTTGTAATCCAGAGTAATCCAGATAATTCGTAATAATTTTAAGTAGACAATCTAAATAATTTCCAACTATGTTGTTAAAAAAAATTTTATTTTGTTTTTTTTGTTGTTAAAATTTAATTTTCTTAACTGAATTAATATTTTTAGTTAAAAATTCGTATTTTTTGATAAAAAATTGATCTTTGTTTGATTAATTGATTAATTTGTTCATTTATTTTTTTTAAAAGAAAGATATTTTTTGGCTGAAAATTAAACTATTTCATTTTTAGTGTAAATTTATCTTTCTTGGATAAAAACTCGCGATGGATTTTGGATAAAAATTCAAAAAGTGAGCACATTTTGGAAATCTTTGAGCCCACTTATTTTCAAGATTTGAAATATCTATGTACGGTTATAAGTAGTACTCAAAAAGACGAACAACTTATCCTTATGACTTTTTCTGATAAAAAACAATTGCCGGAGTTATAGCATTTTCAAAATTCCAAAGAACGAACGAAAATGAACATTTGAAGCCAAGAAACGCACGATATGAAAAAAAGTCAAGAGAAGAAAAACGTTTCTTTTTGAGCACCCTACAATATTGTCGTGACAAATTTTGGAATTTTCTGAAAAATCAACAATTCAAATTTTGATCGCACCAAAAAATAATGAAAATTCCAAAATTCCATTTTGCTGTCAAACTGTGCAAGATATGAATAAAAGATGAAGAAACAAAAATTGTGCATATAAAAAAAATCTACAAATTTTTATTGGTCCTAGGGCACGCACCTATTGGATCTCGCGCTTCGCTTTCGATTAGGTATTCATCTCGCGCTTCGCGCTCGATAATGTGTTCACCTCGCGCTACGCGCTCGGACACATTTGCCTGACGCTTTAAAGTTGGTTCTTCTAGGTTTTCGCACATCGTGTGCTCGCTATTGCGAGCTTTGCGGGCTAATACTCTCGTAGTAAACTTCATCCTTATGACTTGCTTTTGGTTTAATTACGTCAGTTTTACATAAAAAGAAGAAATAATTTACTTAAGGTTCTATCGACCTTAAGGAACACATTCTCATCAAGACACTCGCGCTTCGCGCTCGATATTTGCTTTCAAAATCATGTAAACCTCGCGCTCGACACTCGTTTCTGTTCATCGTATAATAGAAACGCAAAAGTTTGAGCGCGCTTGCGGCGCGAGATTTGTTCGTCGCGCTTCGCAACAACTATATATGTTATGCTCTATGTTCTTCAGATAAAAATGACTAAATTTGTATTTGATATCAAATGAAGAAGGAGATTCCATTTCTTAAGCGTATCTTTCCGTACATGTATATGATAAATTTTAAAATGATTATTGAAAAATAGAAATTTCACATAAACCAGGGGGGGGTGTCAAATCTTACACAAATTTAATACCTTCTCTGGATGAGAATGTAAAAATACAAATTTTCAAGTACCGTGAGCATTAATGATAGTTATTTTATTGTTTTATTGGTTAGAAATAGTATTGAGAACATGAAAACAATGAGATATTTTGAAAAAACACACACGAGATGAAAAAGAAAATAAATAAGCAAAGTTTTGATGAGAATGTGCCCACTCATCGGGCGGATTTTTTCACTGTCAATGTAATTTTTACAAATAATACAAAAACTACACATCCTATCAAAAAGTGATCAATAACAAATTTGTGAATCTTTTTTGAGTGCATAATTTTTATTCAATCATCATTTGTCGTAACTTGCATAGTTTGGCCGTAAAATTAAATTTTTGGAATTTTTCATTGTTTTTTGTGCAATAAAAATGTGAATTTTCAATTTTTCAAGAAAATTCAAAAAGTCGTTATGATAACCTTATAGATCGTGCAAAAAGAAACACTTTTCTCATTCCGACTTTTTTTCATATCGTGCGTTGTTTGGCTCAAAATGTTAATTTTCGTTTGTTTTTTCTGGATTTTGAAAACGCTATAGCTCTGACAATTTTACTTTTATCGAAAAAAGTCATGAGGATAAATTGTTCGAATTTCCATGTGCTATGAAGAGCCGTAAATAAAAATATATAGAATTCCTGAAAAAACGACAAGAATTCAACGATTAAATTTGGACAAACACCACAAAATGCTCCTATTGCAATTCCTAAAAAAACAAAATAAAATAAAAAAAAAAAAATTTGTTTCTTTGGACAAAAATAAAAAAGAGGAAAGAAAAATGAGAAGGCAACCAACCACATCCCCTTCCTTCTCTTTTTTTTATTTCTTTCGTCTTTTTTATTTTTATTATTATCAAATCACAATAAAAAAGCATGCAAATTACATTACCAACGTTTCGGTGCTCACACAGCACCCTTATCAAGGCAAGGAAAAGAATACAGGTGACAGGTGGGAGCGGCGACTAAGCGACGACGTTATCCCTTCGGTACCTGAGATCTGAATGTGGGTCAATAGGACAATCCGTCACAACAATCAAGAAATAAGAGAAAGTCAAGACTCATGAAAACTAAATGTAATTAATCAAATTTGAATAACTTTTGTTTAATTTATCTAAATCAGTTTTTAAATTTATAGATGACCTATTTTGTTTTTTAATATAAAGCATTTCCATGAATTCTCGCTTTCTCTCATTACTTTCACTATGTAAAATTTCAACATTATCCCAGTCAAATTCATGGTCAACATCAACAAACCCTCTTGTATGTCTAGCGAGAACACTCTTATAACAACGTCCTAAACGGACATCACTTTTGTGCTCCTCCACCCTGGTATTAAGAAGTCTTCCAGTTTGTCCCACGTAAGTCATCTTACAGATCCTGCAAGTGATCTTGTAAACCACGCCACTCTTTTCAAATTTATCTAAAGGATCTTTACCAAAAGTTATTACTGAATCCATTTTAAATGGTATACGGAAAATAGTATGAATATTAAATTTTTTCAACATAATTTGAATGGTTTCAGAAATTTGACCAAAAAAAGGAAGAACAAATGTATTAAAAGAACTATATTCTCTCAATTCCTTCTGATTATCTGTAGCCGAGATGTTACTTTGTTTGTTTTTGATTTGTTGAATTCTAATTGTGATATGTTGCTCAACCAACTTTTCTGGGTAGTGATTCAGAAAAAGGATATTCCTAACAATATTTAAATTCTCTTTGTTAAATGAAATGTGGGACAAACCTAGAGCCCTGTCGACTAAGTTTTTGATCACTGCAATTTTGTTTTGAAAAGGATGAGCCGAAAAAAAAATTTTAAATTCTACCTGAATATGTACTTTTTCTGTACCAATTGGTAATAATATTACCATCCTGAGCTTTAATTACCTCTACGTCCAAAAAACTGATTGTACCATTTTTCTCTATTTCGTGGGTAAACTGAAGTTTTGGATGAAAACCATTAAAAGCATCAAAAACCACCTGTAACTTTGCTAGTGGAACACACAACAAGGTGTCATCAACATACCGATAGTAAAAGGGCAAAACAAAATCCAGCTTCTTGAAAGCAAAGGCTTCCAAATCCTCCATAACCATTTCTGCCAAAATCGGAGAAATGACTGAACCTATGGGAGTACCAAACTTTTGCCTATAAAAAGATCCATTAAATTTAAAAAAAGTTGAATTCATAATGAAAACTATCCCTTCAATAAAATCCTTTTGACTTAACCGAGTACGTGTCATTGTCCCATCTATTCAAAATTGCCCGTTTAACCAATTTAAGGGGTATATTTGGAAACATTGCGACAACAACAATTGAGTCTCTAAGTATCAAATTAAAGTTTTGTTCCAAGAATTTCGTTGGAGTGTTAATAGTTGAAACGACAATTCTCAAAGGATAGTCCCCCTTATGAATCTTTCTCAAGCCATAACATCTTGCAAGAACTGTGTCCTCAGTATTGATATCAGTCCATCTTATATCCTTTCCCAAAAGTCCTTTCTTTCTCCAATTGTCCAGCATTTTGAAAGTGTCTTTTCTCAACTGTTTTAACGGATTCTCACTCAATAATTCAAAGTTATCGCCATTAGAAAGTAAATCCTCCATATCCCTAATATAATCTGATTTCCTCATACAAACCGTAATATTACCCTTATCAGCATTCATGCAAATTATATCAGGATTGTTCCTGAGGAAATCTTTTGCTACCCTGAAACCTTCAGAAATTTTACGATCAATACTACTAATGTGCAAACAATTCTTATCAACAAAACTCTTCAACAAATGTAAAACCTTATTTCGGAAATCCTGCTGATCCAATATTGGAACTTTGTGTACACCTGATTAAGTTAAATCAAAAGGATTTTATTGAAGGGATAGTTTTCATTATGAATTCAACTTTTTTAAATTTAATGGATCTTTTTATAGGCAAAAGTTTGGTACTCCCATATGTTCAGTCATTTCTCCGATTTTGGCAGAAATGGTTATGGAGGATTTGGAAGCCTTGGCTTTCAAGAAGCTGGATTTTGTTTTGCCCTTTTACTATCGGTATGTTGATGACACCTTGTTGTGTGTTCCACTAGCAAAGTTACAGGTGGTTTTTGATGCTTTTAATGGTTTTCATCCAAAACTTCAGTTTACCCACGAAATAGAGAAAAATGGTACAATCAGTTTTTTAGACGTAGAGGTAATTAAAGCTCAGGATGGTAATATTATTACCAATTGGTACAGAAAAAGTACATATTCAGGTAGAATTTTAAATTTTTTTTCGGCTCATCCTTTTCAAAACAAAATTGCAGTGATCAAAAACTTAGTCGACAGGGCGCTAGGTTTGTCCCACATTTCATTTCACAAAGAGAATTTAAATATTGTTAGGAATATCCTTTTTCTGAATCACTACCCAGAAAAGTTGGTTGAGCAACATATCACAATTAGAATTCAACAAATCAAAAACAAACAAAGTAACATCTCGGCTACAGATAATCAGAAGGAATTGAGAGAATATAGT
The DNA here is from genome assembly GCA_932178445.1 of Andricus quercusramuli. NCBI lineage: Eukaryota > Metazoa > Arthropoda > Insecta > Hymenoptera > Cynipidae > Andricus > Andricus quercusramuli. The sequence continues at coordinate 66,175 of CAKNXH010058577.1, read as the reverse complement.
TCTTTTAATACATTTGTTCTTCCTTTTTTTGGTCAAATTTCTGAAACCATTCAAATTATGTTGAAAAAATTTAATATTCATACTATTTTCCGTATACCATTTAAAATGGATTCAGTAATAACTTTTGGTAACGATCCTTTAGATAAATTTGAAAAGAGTGGCGTGGTTTACAAGATCACTTGCAGGATCTGTAAGATGACTTACGTGGGACAAACTGGAAGACTTCTTAATACCAGGGTGGAGGAGCACAAAAGTGATGTCCGTTTAGGACGTTGTTATAAGAGTGTTCTCGCTAGACATACAAGAGGGTTTGTTGATGTTGACCATGAATTTGACTGGGATAATGTTGAAATTTTACATAGTGAAAGTAATGAGAGAAAGAGAGAATTCATGGAAATGCTTTATATTAAAAAACAAAATAGGTCATCTATAAATTTAAAAACTGATTTAGATAGACTAAACAAAAGTTATTCAAATTTGATTAATTACATTTAGTTTTCATGAGTCTTGACTTTCTCTTATTTCTTGATTGTTGTGACGGATTGTCCTATTGACCCACATTCAGATCTCAGGTACCGAAGGGATAACGTCGTCGCTTAAACGCCGCTCCCACCTGTCACCTGTATTCTTTTCCTTGCCTTGATAAGGGTGCTGTGTGAGCACCGAAACGTTGGTAATGTAATTTGCATGCTTTTTTATTGTGATTTGATAATAATAAAAATAAAAAAGACGAAAGAAATAAAAAAAAGAGAAGGAAGGGGATGTGGTTGGTTGTCTTCTCATTTTTCTTTCCTCTTTTTTATTTTTGTCCAAAGAAACAAATTTTTTTTTTTATTTATTTTTTTTATTTTATTTTGTTTTTTTAGGAATTGCAATAGGAGCATTTTGTGGTGTTTGTCCAAATTTAATCGTTGAATTCTTGTCGTTTTTTCAGGAATTCTATATATTGAATTGATTGTTGGACGTTAAATGGGATTTTGAATTTGATTTTATTCTGATTTAAAATTCTTGAATTTCGTAAATAAAAATTTCAAATTTCGAAAAAAAAATGGTCACAAAAATGTCAAAAATGCTCTAACTTTTTGAAATTTTGTCCAAAATAGCTGGCTGACGAACTCGTCTTTTCTTTTCACATTCTTGTGAAGTGTGCCAAGGGGCAGTCCAATCGGATAATTTTTTCAAATGTTATCGTGTTTACAGACTACAACGACAACGACAACGACAATGACAACGACAGCGACGACAACGACAACGACAGACATACACCGACGTAAAAACTATTTTTTCTGAATCAGGGGGTCTCAAAACGTCGACATTTGATGGAATCCGCGAAAGTCATTTTTCACATAAAACCAATACCTTCTCATTATGATGAGAATGTGATAATTGAGCGAGCGTATCGTTAATCAATTTCTTATGGACTCTAACGTAGAAAAACCTCTGCTTTTCTTCGTGTTTGAATTCAACATATAAATTTTTGTCATAAAATAATAAAACTTTGGACATTCAATATTCAGGCTATAAGAATAGACCTCAAGAATGTGTTTATTGAAAAACTAATTGGAAGTGTTATTTTTTTATCTACAAAAATTATGGTTTTTGACTAAAGAGGCCGAAAATGATGATTTTCAGGAAATGATTTTGGGCCATAAATGTTGGCTCTTTCAGTTGACAATTACAACAGTTGTTCTTCATAGAGTTAAGAATTGATCATTCAAAAATTAATCATTTCGAAGTTCAATATCAATAAGATAATTAGCAAAAACTAGAAGAGGTTCTACCCTGAAAGGACGAGAGAGTCCATAAATAGCCTCACAATGATGGGTAGGGATCTTTTCCTAGTTCGTTTGAACACTTTAAACTATGCAATGAAACTTTTATACCCAAAGTTATACGCGTATCTCATCACGTCCCAGAGGAAAATAATAGAAATAGAAATTTGGACCCTAAACTTTAAAATAAAATTTTAAATATATATTTATGTGATTTTGAATTTCAATGCTTTTATCATCTAGTAATATTGTAACGTTTCGTCCTACCCTACCTGTATATTGTCCCGCCGAACGCTTCAGTCTTACCAGGGTTGAGAATTTGGGACACGCTTTATGAGTGACAAAACGGCGGTTTAAAAAAAATAATAATCACTATATTCTTCCTATATGCTACATCTCTAATTATACCTAATTGTGAGCATTGTGTGGGTGTGTGCGGCTTGTGGCGTGTATGTGTGTGATCGCTTCGACATTATTAAGTGTAGGTGTGGTGTGTCTCGCGGATACCAATACTGGACAGTGTGACTTGTGGAGTGTATCTTATCCTAGGTACGCAAGAGAGCTGTTTGGGGTGCGCGTTCCGGAGGACGTTCACGGCTTGCAGACCGAAGTGGAGGTCGGAGAATTATGCCTGCGTCGTACTCTGAAATCAGACAGGAGGATACTGTATAATCGCATAACTTGGCGGCCGGGGTCGTTGCGGACCAGGACTCCCTCTCCGCGGTCGGTTCAGGTCACGTTCGGCAGGAGAGGGTGGCCTGGCTTCGGTTGGTCAGGTGCGGGCCTCCGTCTGGAGGTTTGTACGACGGGTAGGGGTGTTTTCCGCGGGTAAGCCGGTCAGGGGTACCTGATGCCGACGTACCCTGGCCTCTCCGGGTGGCCACAGGAGCGCCTGTCGACCACCGAGTGAGTCGGTTTCGAGGAATGGGAGGTGCGGGGAGTTACAGCGCGTCGGCCGGTTAGGGTTACCTGACGCCGACGTACCCTGGCCTCTCTGGGTGACCACAGGAGCGCCTCTCGACCACCGAGTGAGTCGGTCTCGAGGAACGGGGGGTGCAACTGAGTTACCGCGGGTAGGCCGGTCAGGATTACCTGACGCCGACGTACCCTGGCCTCTTTGGGTGGCCACAGGAGCGCCTGTCGACCACCGAGCGAGTCGGTCTCGAGTAACAGGTGGTGCAGGTGGGTTACCGCGGGTAGGCCGGTCAGGGTTACCTGACGTTGACGTACCCTGGCCTCTCTGGGTGACCACAGGAGCGCCTGTCGATCACCGAGTGAGTCGCTCTCGAGGAACAGGAGGTGCAAGTGGGTTACAGCGGGTAAGCCAGTCATGGTTACCTGATGCCGACGTACCCTGGCCTCTCTGGGTGAACACAGGAGCGCCTGTCGACCACCGAATGAGTCGGTCTCGAGGAACGGGAGGTCCAGGGAAGTTACCGTGGGTAGGTCGGTCAGGGTTACCTGACGCCGACATACCCTGAGCTCTCTGGGTGACCACAGGAGCGCCTGTCGACCACCGAGTGAGTTGGTCTCGAGAAACGGGAGTGCAGGTGAGTTACCGCGGGTAGGCCGGTCAGGATAACCTGACGCCGACGTACCCTAGCCTCTCTGGGTGGCCACAGGAGCGCCTGTCGACCACCGAGCGAGTCGGTCTCGAGGAACAGGAGGTGCAGGTCGGTTACCGCGGGTAGGCCAGTCATGGTTACCTGACGCCGACGTATCCTGGCCTCTCTGGGTGACCACAGGAGCGCCTCTCGACCACCGAGTGAGTCGGTCGCGAGGAACGGGTGTGCAGGTGAGTTACCGCGGGTAGGCCGGTCAGGGTTACCTGTCGCCGACGTAGACTGGCCTCTATGGGTGACCATAGGAGCGCCTGTCGACACCGAGTGATTCGGTCTCGAGGAACGGGAGGTGCAGGGAAGTTACCGTGGGTAGGCCGGTCAGGTTTACCTGACGCCGACATACCCTGAACTCTCTGATTGACCACAGGAGCGCCTGTCGACCACCGAGTGAATGGGTCTCGAGGAACAGGAGGTGCAGGTGGGTTACCGCGGGTAGGCTGGTCAGGATAACCTGATGCCGACGTACCCTAGCCTCTCTGGGTGAGCACAGGAGCGCCTGTCGACCACCGAGTGAGTCGGTCTCGAGGAACAGGAGGTGCAGGTGGGTTATCTCGGGTAGGTTGGTCAGGATTACCAGTCCCCGACGTACACTGGCCTCTCTGGGTGACCATAGGAGCGCCTGTCGACCACCGAGTGATTCGCTCTCGAGGAACGGGAGATGCAGGGAAGTTACCGTGGGTAGGTCAGTCAGGGTTACCTGACGCCGACATACCCTGACCTCTCTGGGTGACCACAGGAGCGCCTGTCGACCACCGAGTGAGTTGGTCTCGAGGAACGGGGGTGCAGGTGAGTTACCGCGGGTAGCCCGGCAGGATAACCTGACGCCGACGTACCCTAGCCTCTCTGGGTGACCACAGGAGCGCCTGTCGACCACCAAGTGTGTCGGTCTCGAGAAACGGGGGTGCAGGTGAGTGACCGCGGGTAGGCTGGTCAGGGTTACCTAACGCCGACGTACCCTGGCCTCTCTGGGTGACCACAGGAGCGCCTATAGACCACCGAGTGAGTCGGTTTCGAGGAATGTGGGGTGCAGGTGAGTTACCGCGGGTAGGCCGGTCAGGATTACCCGACGCCGACGTACCCTAGCCTCTCTGGGTGGCCACAGGAGCGCCTGTCGACCACCGAGCGAATCGGTCTCGAGGAACAGGAGGTGCTGGTGGGTTACCGCGGGTAGGTTGGTCAGGATTACCTGACTTGCTTGGTTGCTCGGTGTGCGCACGGACCCGCGTATTATATGACAGTGCGTTGCAATATTATTTTCTTAATTTATTATTATTCAATAGTTTGAAAAAAATTGTTTGAAAAGTAAAATTGTTTAAAAAAGGAGATTTGTTGAAAAAAGAAAATTGTTTAAGAAATTAAATTGCAGAGGAAATAAAAGATTGAAAAATAAATTTTAAACGAATAATAACATTTTGTTTAATTATTAAATTCCTAAAAAAGCAATCAATTTAAAAATAAAGTTGTTGAAGAAACATAACTGAAAGAAAAAATAAAATGGTTCAAAAAAGAAAATTGATAAAGAAGGAAATTTATATAAATTGAATTAATTAAATGAACTTATTATAATTCTTTAACTAAGTCCAATCATTCATTCCTCTGTAATTCAATAAAGTTTGTCAAAGTAAAGAAATGATAGAGCTCAGTTAAACAATCAATAATAAGGTAATTATATTAAATGTACATAAATTAAACTCATTATAACTGGCGATATATAAAAGATTATACTACCATTAATACAATGTATTCTATTACTCTCATAAATTTATTACTTGTTTTTTTAGAATTTTGAATAATGTATACATTCTGAATAAAGTCTATCTTCCTAAGAAATCCAAGGATTAGTCTAGAACAGGTGAAAAGTATAAAAGGTGGAAATCTGGGTCTCACTACCTGAGTCCAAAACAAGCGGTTTACTGCTTCACCCACTAACCAATAATTCCCTGAGAGTAACAAAGGTGCAAATGCAGAGTCAGCTTGCCCATTGACAGTTGACGAGTTTCTGAACTATGATGAATTTTCTCAGCTAAAATCAGCCAAATTTTTGAACGCCATGCGCTCGCTCAATTATTTTTTTAAAAATCCGAAAAAGTGCACAAGAGTTTTTCCTCTATGAAGATTCAGTATGTAGTATTAGATGGTCAAAATTCGAAAATACGTTGTTTTGGACCACCCCAATGTATAGTTTTTTTCTAATCTTAGAAAATAAAATTTCAAAAAAGAAAAGAATTACATTTTCGGACAAACGATACAAGCTATGAGAAAAATGAATAGACAAAAGTTGCTCACACAAAATGGAACTATACAAATTTGTCGTGAATAATTTTTTTAAAGAGGCGTTGTTTTTGTTTATATCGTTTTAAAAATAGCATTAAAAGAAAAAAAATACATTTTTTTTAGAAAAAACAAACAAGAGACGAAAACAATTAATAGGCAAAAGTTGCTCAACCAAGAATGATATACAAATTTGTTAGAAACTTATGTTATAAAATTGTCCATAGAACTACTTTACGCTAGTGTTACGGGAGACCTCATGAAGCCGGCGACTGAAAGCCGTTATTGCTGGGCTCCATGGTATCCGCGTACCAGATCAGTTGAGAAGTATGGTGCCCGAGGTGGATGCCCCATTTTTTTCCGCACTAGCTCTCCTTGCTCCTTTGAGTAGGCATCTATATTGTCTTTAAATTGATCCAGGTGAGATCACGGGTGGAGCGTTAATCAATTACGCCGCCGAGGCTGCAGCAGATATTTTCTCGTTTCTCCTATATCCACAGGATGACGCGAGTCTGCATCTTAGTAGTATGTGAAGTTTTAGTAACTAATTCTAGTTTGAATAAATTCACCGAATCTGAGTATAATTTAATAATTGATGTTATTTTGTCGACCAGGGTAATTATTAAATAATTAAATTCTGATGTTAGATATTGTCGATTACTGGTCAAATAATTTTCTGGATCTCGTTTCTTGAGAAAATTATTTGAAATCTTAGAACTGAATACAAAATGTACATAAGACGAAACGATTTCAAAACTTTTAAGCAATTAGAAGTTTCAGGAAAAGAATGGGAAACTAAACTGTCAAAATCCAAAATTCGAAGACGAGTATCACAAACAACAGAACCTAAAATTGAGGAAGAAAACGAACAAAAGGTAAAAATAGTTCAGAGCATATTGAAGAAGATTCAAGGGCAAATCGATTTAAATGTTCACAATTTGGATTTCCATTCCCACCTTTTTCAAACCAATATCAGCCAAATTTCAGACCTAACCCTGAACCTAGATTCACACCTGGTTTTTAACCTAGATTTCAACTAAATTTTCAACTGCATTTCCAACCTAGATTCGAAAACAATAGATAAAGATATCCATTCAACCCTTATAACCAAATATGGCTAATGTGTAACACCAAATATTAAATAATTACAGCGCATAATAGGAATGGAAATTTTGTACAAAAAATGTATTCCACACTTTGCCAAAATAATTAATGGCATAAATTACATGATCGCTCACGCGAGTAGATGATTAAACGGGACCGAATCTCGGTATTCGGAATCAGAAGAAGAGTACCTAGTCGTGGTTTGGGCCATTAGGAAATTTAGACTTTACTTGAAGGGTTATACACTAGAGTTCCGCTATAGTAACCGTTTCTGGGGTACCCTTAACCCCTCCACACTATCTCGAGAATATACAAACCATTCCCCTACTCCTTCTTGCTTATGGCTCCTTATATCGCCAAACCATGAACATCTCAGCTCCGCTGACCTTACAATCGCCACCCTTTCGTCCCCTTGGACGTCTTGTCACTTATCTCGGGAACTACTATAGTGGGACTCTAGTGTAGTTTCAAAGTTATAACGGACCATCTACCGTGACAGTGGCTTCATAATCTGAAAATCCCCACTGCCCGATTAGCCAAATGGGCATTAGAAGTTCTGTGATATGACTACGAAGTCATATACAGCAAAGGTAGCTCGAATTTTGTCCATGATGCTCTCTCAAGATCCGGAGAAACAGTAAAAAATATAGCTTTTGCGTTAGCTTGTAGTGTGTAACAACCACAAGCATTCGTCAACGACAAAACAGACGACTAATACTCTACTAAAATCATCAGAGTTACAAAAAGACCCAAAGAACATAAAAAATGGCCAATCAGAGATCCGAAACTGTATTTTCGCAGGACTGACCCACCTGAACCTACTCTATTACCAGTCTCAAATGCTAGAAAATGAGTCGTACCCCGAAGCTTGAGACGTCAAGTTTTACGGGAAAAACAGACCTGTCAATGAGTAAAGCCTAGTAATAAAAACTAGATAGGATTATTAGGAAAAAGGGCATTGAAAGAACCATAAACCATGGTAAAAGAGAAAAAACAAATATATTTTGGTGTTCCGAGGCCTATTTACAAAATCAGACAGAATTATACCAATTGAGAAAGCTAAGGGGACCACAATAGAATCTGAACTTCACAAATGGATAATTTCGCGTTGGGGAACACCACGAGTTCTCTACACGGATAACGATATCAAATTTGTAAATAAAACATTGAGAGATCTAATAGAAAACTTTGGCATTAGGCATTTGAAAACGTCCAAATATTACTTCCAAGCAAACCTAACCGAAAGTTACCGAAAGTTAAATAGAACAATTAATTAAATAATTGAAAATCACATAGAAAGCGACCAGTCTCCATGGGACGAACAAATCGACCATTTAGAAGTCGCAATTAATACCCTAAGAAAAAATATAGAAAACGATAGCGAAATCGAGTTCCTAAGCGTAGATAAATCGACGTATAGATTGAGAGAATCCAAATAATAAAAGAGGAAGTACAGAAAAATTTAGATAAAGCAAACGGTAGAGAGGCTAGCAATTATAATTTGAGAAGAATATCGATGAAATTCAAAATTGGAGATAGGGTGAGATAGGTGATAGTCCATTTGTTATTAAGTAAAAGGTTCCTCTGACTACATATGAATTGAAAAACCTTTTAGCTGATGTAGGGAGTAATTTAACCTGGAAAACTCACATGAAAAAATCAATCACAAATGCTAGCGCAACGTAGCCTTGAGTGTTCGAGAATGGAATATAAACGATTTTAAATTAGGAAGCGGAAATACAGATAATGGCACATAGTTGTAGGAAATATTAACGAGTTTTAGTCAAAATATTTAGACCAAAACAAGGGCTACAATGGAATCGGATCAATAGCATTTATGATACAAATTACCTCGAAAAGAACTCAAAAGAATATCCTGAACTCAACTACTGTAAAGTGAACCTAATAAATTACCAGAAAGATAACACGAAATTTTCTCCTAATACAAGGCGGAAGTAACATTCTTTATTAAGAAGGAAGAAGATGAAAAAATAATTAGAATTACAAGACGAAAAAATAAACCCTAGGAAGGAAGTACAAACATTGGAATGCAGAACTCAAAATTCTATAACAGGAAACAAATTTACCCTGAATTTTGTTTGAAAACCAAATGACATTATTCAAATTGGATTTTCAATTTTCAAAACTGAAGAAAACAATAGCAATTAGCAACTAAACTCAAACAAAACAAACGCAAAGGACAATCGAACCGTAACTTGATTATCGACTAGATTTAAAATGGCTCAAATTGAAATTTTTAAAGCAACCCCCAAGAGGAATATAACAGAATTGCAAACTTTTGTTTAAACTCTCATTTTAAGAATATATATTAGACTTGGACGGCCCTGCATGAAAGAGTTGCCCGGGCCATACCCGCGATTAGGAGGAACCCCCTGAGGCCTTCCGAGTTGCCGCATGATCGCTTTTCCGTCGTTAGTCTTGTTCGGTCGTTAACTGTGAATCATAGGTGCTCTCGCCATCAGCTGGCTAGTAAGCACCCAAAAGTTAGTTCTTTCAACAATGGCTATCTTCTGTGTACAACTCGACGATATTTAGAGCACTCTGAATTTGGCTTTGAATAGAAGCATAGATTTCTAGGTCATTCAAATAAAATACATGAGCGACCTTTCGGGGTTATTCGGTCAGACCATCCCTGGGGTTATTCCAGAGACCGTCCCTGGAATATCCTTCGACTGATAGAGCAAGAGGAATTTAAAAATTCATTTAACAAAAATGTTAATAATTTTTTTCTGGCGCTCTACGCCTTTTGGACTTTTCTAACCCAGGGGAACAGTAACATTTCGGAAGCCATTTTCAGGTGGAAAACGACGATTGAGAAGAAATATTCTTCCACAAAAGTTACTCTCTTTTTGACATAGAATCGAAATCAATAAAAAAAAAATGTCATTCCATTTTTAAAAATGACTTCCGTTCTGAATAGGCCACTTCCGGTGGGATCCGGAAGTACTGAAATTTTTATTTTATTAGGAATTTTAGATTTTAAAAGGGTTGGGCGGGTGGTCTGAGACACCCTGTATAACAAAGACTGTACCATGAATATTCGGTTGAAGTAATTGTCATTGTGATAGTTTCTCTCGAAGGTGTGAAACTATCACTGGTTCGTAACCTTAAAGCCATACCCGCGTGCCAAAAATATGCCAAGGCACTTGCAATATAACTGCAGAAAACTGTCATCTTTGGGTCGCTTCGTGGCCTTGAGACACACGAGGGTTTCGCCGGCCTGTCGTCGTAATTTCATCGTACCACTCATCTCACGGCCGTGAGACTTGGCCATAAGTGTGATTTACCGTGGGTCTCCTGGAAGCCAGTGTCATTTTTAAGATGACAGTTGCTCCCAGTTTCTGCTGAAAACACTTGTAGAATTAGTGGACCTTCACATGAAAAAAAGATAGTAGCGAAATAATGAAAAGCGAGTGAATCTTACAGTTTCAAAGGTATGCCCGCAGGGAAAAGTTCTTTCGTCCACTCAGTGGGCGCCTGTCATTGATGACTTGACTCATATTTCAAATGAATCCGGGTTTCACACTTCAGGCTATGTAAATGACCTGGCGACCCTGTTAACAGGTGAGCATGAGTGCACCTTAGTGTAACGCATGCAGTCAGTGCTCTACATAGTAGAGCAATGGGGTAGAGTCTCTTGTTTATCCACTAACACGGACAAGACGAAACTCATGCATTTTATCAGAAGAAGGAAGCTTCCTGGCCTTAGAAATGGTAAATACAATGATAATTAGAACCCTAGTAGAATATGCATAAACGATCTGGTTGCCAAGGATCAAACTAATCAGTACTTTAACCCTTTAAAGGCTGAGTTTTTTCTGAGGGTTCGGTAAAATTGATACATGGTGAATCTGAACTCATGAGTACCCAGTGTAAGAAAACAAATTATTCCGAGATTTTTCCACCCTCAGAAACTACCCCCAAATCGAAAAACCACCCCAATCACTTGAAAACATTTTAAAATATTATAATCTCATTTTCTGTTATGCTATCCTAATCCAAATCTGAATATGGGTATCCTGGAATACGTGAATATATTCTAAGGAACTGAAGGATCATCTGAACCCTCACGAACTACCCTTCAGTTGAGGAAAAATCATCCTCAATGCATAAACCTATCTCTGAAACAATTGAAGAGTTGATACACATTTCATCGGGAGACTAGGGGTGGTTTTTTTATTTTCTATAACTGTTAAGGGTAGTTTTTGATTCGGATATTGATGATTCATATTTTTTATATGTTTCTAAAAATATATATGAACTGAACTACAATGAAAGTGCATTCTTGGACGTATCATCACTGCTAGGGGTGTTTTTCGATTTTTATTCACTGTTAGGGGTGGTTTTTGGTCCACACCTTTTTGCTACAAATTTGTGATGTGATTTCAAAGCATACATAAGAAATTGCGACCCAGAAACAAGTTTTTCCTGGAATTTATGTTTATTTCTAGTTTTGTCGCAATTTTCGCACTATTTGTCGGGGTGTAAAACTGAAGGGGTAGAACCCTCGTGTTTGCCAAATTTTCCATGATTGGATGCATCCTCTATCTTCAAAATGAGACCTTAACAAAGACGATACGTTTATTTTTATGGGAGTTACAATTTTTCAAAGTAGGTGGGACGTATGTGTCCCACTGGCCGTTAAAGGGATAAAAAAACTAATAAGCCTCCAAAGGGTCTTCTGCTTTACGATCACTGGTACTGTGAAAACAATACCAACAGCAACTTTTTATGTCATTTTAAACATCCCACCGTCGCAACTTCTTGTAAGGAAGATTGCTGCAGTGGAAGTCTATGGACTATTATCAGGGCGAAACCTTAGTGATGTAGAGATGGCATGATGAAAGAAGGAAGGGAACATTTATTACAGCAGGAGGTCGCGTTCGGTACACAGACAACTCTGTAGATTCCTTGGGAACAGGGGCTGGAGTCTACGAGAAGAAGCCCAGTGCTGAGATAACAGCACTGGGCACATTCCTTAAAGTTTTTCAGGCTGGGGTTTAACAGTTCTGCAATAAAGTTCTTGTACTTGATATCTCTTCCGGTGCTGAACAACGGTTTTCAGATACTGTTTACCATAAAAGTAGGTATATTGACCCTCAAAAATAATGGGTTGCGACCAATCATGAGGTTGTCATCATTGAGCTTACGCACACCATAAACCGTATCCAAATACTATTTTCTATTTCGCTGCAGCATTCTGTGACACTTGTCTGTACAGTACTCATGATTATGAGCAGGCTCAGTTGTAGCATCCTCTTCTTCTCGAAGCATAGTTGTATCTTGCTTTTCTGCATCACCAGCAGTCAGGAATGAAGTGTTATCATCATATTCTAAAGTTTTTTGTTCCCAATACAGGCTCATTATGTTCAATTTCCTTCTTGATTGAAGGATTTGATATGTCAATCAGCATAAGTTTGACAAGAGTAAAAACTGTCCACATGAAAATGTGTGCTCATACAGACAAAGGCTCGAATGTTTTCCTGTTTCTTGTAGACGACGTCATCAAAGACAATTATAGAATTTGGTTGAGCTTTACTTGGTTCTATTACTTCTTCTTGCTCACTGAAAGGAAAATATTTAACGTCGTCCACACAATTTAACACCTGTTCCAAGAATTTGCACTTTGGTTGTTTAAGAGATTTCAAGTAGACATAGAGATATTCAAATTTCAATCCATGCGGACTTAAGATGAGGGCAATTAATAAGTTGCATGATAACCTCCGTAGCAGACGGAATAATTATGCACCGTATAACGAATAAAGAATTACGCTGTCATCAAAGAGACAAAGGATTGGTCAACAGGGTATTAAAAAACTTTCCGCTTGATTCGCACTTGTCTGGCTACCAATACTGTAGTCAAAGTTCTTAGTAGAAATTGGCGCTCAGGGTGATTAGTAGCTAGTCAAACGACTTTCCAGATGTGACCACGGTATTAATCCTCTAGACGCAGCGCGACAACGTTGAAACGAGAAACGCTGCATATCGTGCACTAGCCAGTAAAGCCTGACAGCGTATTTTTGCTAAGACTGCGAATGATACACGTACATATTTAGTTTATCCCAGGTGAAAGAGTCATATATACTTTGTATATGGTGGACAAGGCAATGATATTTTCTGTTTGTTTTATAAATGTTTCTGTATAAAATCAATAAGAAATATAAGCGTTTTTCACATTATATATGAACTACATATAATTTTCTCACCTTGATATTTAAATGAAGCTAAAAGATTCATTTTCAAACAACTTTTTTTTCACATGCAAACATTGTTTTTTTTCTCAAACTTTACCACTTATACTCCGAATAGTCACGCTTACCCCGAAAGGGAAATAGCTCATTGGTATACATACATACATACGGATAGTACTGCGAATTGAGGAATGACTTGAAATAGGTTATATTGCAGTGATCAAAACGATTAGCATATCTGGCTAGCCTATCCTTTCTACCTGTCTGGAAACCCAGTATAATATAACGTGGTTTTTCCAACTGAATTGATGTTTTCACAGTTTATGAATCCAGATCTTGAATTTCTCTTCGTTTCCTAGCACTTGTCGTGCTTGAACAAAAGCATTTAAGTCTCTGCGTGATCTTGTTAGGATAAGTTCATGCTTTGCATTAACAACGATCTTTCGATAGTCTTCAGCAAATCCTAGGATCATACAGAGTGGTATAGTGACATCAAAGTATCCCTCATCATTGCTAAGACGTTTGTTCCCCGGGATATCGAGCCATCATGCATTCTCCATAAAATAACTTTGTCCAGGAGCAAGTGAGATGTAGCTCTTTATGGTGCTAGTGAGACCGACATTCTTGCAGCGTTCAATCTCAATACCATTGAGTTCATATAGCGATCTTCATTAGACAGATAGCAGATTTCATTGCTCACTAGTGCTGTACTAGCAACAGCTGTAACTCCATTAGGCCTTGTTAGTCTTCCATACACATGCAGTGAACGCTTGCTGGGTAGTGTACACAAATCTTGATGCTGGACAGCAATTCGAATTTCATCACTGCTGTTGAATGATGATGATGCATAAGGCTGATGTGCATTAATCTAATAGTGAGCTATAGACGCATCAAATCTCACTGGTGTTTGAATGTTTAGTATTTATTCCATTTTTATTGCAACAAAAGGAGATGATAAATATCTTGGATGGACGTTTTAGTTTCTTTTTCCACGAGGTTTGATCTTCAGACCTAGCTGTTTCAGAAAGAGCACGTTCTGATGAGTTAGCTCCTTGCGTGCTGCTTGAGAACTGGTTTGCATTCGACATGTTGATGTTCTTACATAGACTTCTTTGCGATTGTACACTATACCCATTATGATGGTGATTTGACGTGCGGTCGTATTTTTATCACCTCGCCTCGGAAATTCACCAAGACACCGTCCTGATCAACCATGCGGAGCTGAATTTGATGTATTGCCTTCACAGTGATTGGAAGGTAAATGACGTGTGACGGCACAACAGGAAAGAATTCATGATTCGTTTTCACTTTGCGATTATTTATGTAAGCTCCAGTAGTGATATTACACTCAACTCGCAGAGCATTCACTTTGAGAATAGCCACAGGTAGATCAGAAGCATGAGTCTTATTGTCTTTGAGAACACGTGGAGCAAATCCCAAGAAGCGTGAAATAGAATCGTGAGGTTGAAAGTTTACTTGGCGATCACACTTTATCTCGCTGCGCAATGTGTTATTATTCGGCTTGATGTTTATAGTAATTCCATCAATTGCTGGAGCTTTCTGGACGTAACTTTCAATGTCTTCAATCTCATAGCTGCCAGTAGGTATGGTCACTACTCGATCACCAACATAGATTTTATTCTTTCCAGTGTCACGTAAGGAATCGCATTAAATGTGAGCATTTCAACGAGTTTAAGTACATAGTTCTTGTGTGGAGAGAGTTCTATTGGTGGAAAATACCCTGGCTCTAGCACAGAAGAGTTTACTCTTATCGTAAGAGTAAATGATTCTTCCATGATCGTGTTTTCTCTGTACTGACTCTAGTCCGTTCAATACATGTTCTTATATAGACAGTATTTGTCTTTTATATTCAGTTGTCCAGATAGAAATTTTAAGCACACGTGTCCACATTAAACAATGTCATAGCCTAAGTAATCTACGAGATCCCAAGGTGGACGAAGATTACAGAAATTGTCAAAGTATAGGACATTATCACCGATCTTTCTATAACTCACCTAGTGGGTACCAGGACCGTGACTATCATCAAGATTACCAATAGCTGACTCAATTTGGTGGGGTCCCTTTACTTTACCTAATCCTTTCCTTTAGGGTTCTAGGTGTCAAACTTTTCCTAGAGCAATAGCCTCCATTGCATTGCTATGAAGTTGTGCTTCTGCCAGTTGTTGCTTGGCTGTGCTAGCATCATTTACCGCCTCAGCTACACCTGCTTCTCCATCTGTGAGAGCTCCAAGTGCACTGAGTCCAGCGAAAATTGGAATCAGTGGCAAAACACCACCGACTTTCGAAGGGATTGGGAGAACACGTAGATTTTGCACTTGATGTTTATCGCCTGCACTTTTGACAGCTTTCTGTGCACCTCTGATTGCAGACTTGATGGCCACTTTTGCATCACTACTTCTTTCCATTGCTTTCTTAGCTGCATTCACAACCTTTCTGAATGCTATTAGTTTATTTCTTGCAGCTGGTTTCTTTTTCATACTAGGTTTCCTGTTCTTTGAATTGGGTTTCTTCGTCAGCCCCATACCGAGTTTCGCTTTGGCATTCATAGCGTTAGTTATTGCTAATGCTGCCGCTTTCTCGCTCATTCCAGCTTCTTTAATAAAATCGCGCTGCTAGGCTTTACCAGCTACTACACGATCTGCAGCGTTTCTCGCTCCAACGTTTTCACGATTTCGCGAGTATGCAATGTCGTGTTCCTTACACGCAGCGTCTAGATGATTGATACCGGGATCACTTCTAGCAAGTCGTTCGGCTAGCTTAGTACCTGAACCACAGTACTGGTAGCCAGGCAAGTGCAACTCGAACGGCAATTAGTTTATAATTTGATGATGACGGCGTGATACTTTGTTCACTTTATGGTACACAATCATTCTTCCCTGAACGGAGGTTAGCACGTAAATGACCTGGAATCTATATAAGCGCTGTATTTATAGCTTTCACTGCAGTTGAAATCAAGATGCGGTTCAAGACACAACCTATTAAACATCCGATATTTAATATTGATGCCCTCGTCCAATCAAAAAAGTATAGGATAAAACGACATGGTAGCCTTTTACCAGACACCATTCGCGCCGTGTTTTGTGGACCATCGAATTGCGGCAAGACAAATACACATCTTGCCATAATCTTACCACGGGTGCCCTGAGGTTAATTTTTTTCGAAAGTCTTGTCACTTCGAAAATCATTGCAGATCTAGATTCTAGATCATTTTTTACGTTCAAACACGCAATGACGGAAATCGCAGATAGTGCCGTCTTTTTTTAAGGCCACTTTGAAAAAAAAATGTTCACAAATTATAATACTTTTTAAGACACATGCATGATTTCAGCCCTTTTCGACGCCTATGAAACGAGGCTAAAGCTCCACTTTTTACTCCCT